>JAUYWI010076642.1:0-13679 GCA_034780595.1 Parotoplana pacifica
TCGCAAAGAGGGGATTATTATTCACCAGCTACGAGTCGGGAAATGCCCGCTCCTTAGGAAGTACCTGTACTCCATTGAAAAGGCGGATAGCCCTTTATGCCAAAACTGCAACAGCGAGGAGGAAGAGGATTCAGAGCATCTCCTTATTGCTTGCTCCCTTTGGGAAATGAAAAGGAGAAAGACCTTCGAAGATCCCAGACCCAGCTTTAAGTTAATTTTCAGCAACCCCTCAAGGATCATCCAGTTTCTGGAGAGAATCGGTCGGCCGCGGACAGCGGACGGCCGGGGCTCCCCCAGTCCAAAATTAAGAAGAAGAAGGATGGGGAAAGTAGATACCAAAGAACATATCATAGATAGATAGTAAGGTTGGAACTTTTCATTGTGCAAAATTAGCCTTTCTGTAGATTGAGATGTCCCTACCTGTTCTGCAATGTCTCTCGTGGATGCTTGTGAATTTTCTCCGATGATAGTCAGAATATTCTCTTTGTCGTTTCCAACTGATTCTAAGTTTTTACGTCCATAGGCTTGTCTTTTAAGCTGCAGTCTCTATAACTTTGTTTTCCATCTGTATATTGTCATTCTTTTTGGCGCTTCTCTTCAAAAAAGTTTCCAAAAACAATCTCCGACTTTCCTCTGCATTCCAATGTGCAATACACCACGATATCAAATAAAGCCTTTCTTCACTTGTGACGTGTAGTCTATAATGCATATAGATATTTCATATTTAATAATTTACGTGTTTTAACAACAACTAGAATATATAGAATAGACATATAATAACTTGTGAAGTTAGGGTTAGTTGTGAAGTTTCAAAATAGTTTTTTTGTATGAAATATGAAACTTAATAATTGCTATATAAATTTGGCAAATGAATATCCGCCATTGCTTATGACTACTTCGAAAGATTATTTTCAACTTTCATATGACTTAATGAAAAGTTCTGAAAAGCCGACATCGATGTACTTTTTTAAAATCCAAATGAGGTGCCCAATTCAGTTTTTGCAGGTTTTAAAAATTAACTTTTATATTCACAAACCACACACAAAAATCTAGCAAAAAAATTTAATTGATAAATTTAGCTAATAAAATCTATAAAGTTTATATTCAAAAATTATTGAATATCAATTTCTTAATTTTTTTAAGTTGCTTCTAAATCACCCTCGGTTTTTTTTTTCAATGTTCACATTAGAAACAGCGATTAAAAATGGATTATTTATATGTACGAGTATATCTGATTATACCTCTGTAAAATCGATTTAAAAAAATGTAATAACTATGTATGTTCAATTAATGGATCTAAATTATTAATTCGTTTCCAGCTAAATGGTGTTGGAATCATTCAAATTCTACAATAAATTGAGAACATTTATTTTCTAATGTAGTGACTAAGTTTAGTCCTCAAATCAGAAGAGCTTGAGTATTAATTTGTAAAACATCTAGGTACGCTAAATTTGAAGTTAATCCAGTGATCAGATATACATATAAGAAAAAATGCACAATTGCCAACGAAATTTCTTTTTTTCTCTATTTGAGTCTTCAAAGATAGACAACAAACAAACAAATTTAATATTTGTTCTAAATATACGTAGGTATCTTGTAGTTCATGAATTTAAAGAAAATAAATATTTTTTAAATCACAAAAATGAAACTTTAAACATCGTTTAGCTCTCCAGTTGCACTCTCTTTACAAAATCAATATTTAAAAAAACCGTATATCAAATTACGACATATTTGCATTTTGGCAAAGTTACATTTTCCAAAAAAAAATGTGCAAGCGATTTTTGGTAAACTGATGTTAAATTTCACAAAAATCTGTAAGGAGCGTTTTTGAACGATCCATAAAGATGTACTGAGGGGAAGCAATTATCCCCCAAGTCTAACGATTGTGTTAAATTCAATAACGCAATCCAATTATAACAATAGTAAGACCACAACCTGATACGTATGTAGGTACCTACATCACTAAAGTAACGTTCTGATATTGTGGAAATTATTATGGCTGTAACATTAAAGTTTATTATGTTTAGCACTAAAATCGAAAGTTAAACTTTAAAAATTTGGAAATGAACTGTGTTCAATACGAAATTATTTTCTATTTAATACAACAAAATTGTAATTAATTTTAATTAAATAAACTACTTTAGGCCACACTCACAAAGGAACTAAGTGTACTTTTGCAACAAATTGAGATGTTCATGATACTGGTTCTTTCACTATCAATGGTGTCGCTATTATGCAAATGAGTAGGTAAATGAGCCGTGCAAAACAGTTAATCACAGCATTTATGTATGAATCACAGCTTGTACTATAACATTTTTTATACTATCAGATTGAAAAGTATAACTTCGATGATATATGTATAAACTGTTGACTTTATACATTTTGTCTCATTTGCAGTCATTTTTATGCTCTGTTTTTATTATTTATGCTAGGTACTATTTCTTATTCTTTTTTTAAATTTAAAATAAGGGCGATATGTAAATTAATGAAAACGGCTCAAATGGGACAATAAGTATATTATGCCTATAGTTTCAAAGTTTGGAACTCCAGCTGTTTCCCTTGGTTTAGAATGCAGGTAGGTACTACAATTCCGAAGTTAAGTAGAATAAAAATATTTTAAAAGATAATCCGTTTTTAAATGTCTACACATAATTATGCAACAGTGCAATAAACAATGGCACGTTATGGAATACAATTGGTAAAAGTCATTATTAAGTAAAAAAAATACTTCCAAATTATAACATCTATTATCTACACTAAATCAATAGATTTTTAATTTATATCTTCGTTGTTTCTGTAAAATCGGGGTGGGTATTTAAATTAATCATAGTTCATGAATTATGTTTTTATGTTCCAATGTATTGTTTAGCACCTAATTATGTTAACCCTCCGTTTACTGGGGCAGGGTCCAGTGTACCCCCACTCCAAACTTGAGTTATGGTCCACAAATTAGGGGCTTCATTAGGGTCAGAATTTTGAGCTGAAATCAATGGAATTAAAATAATGTGGATTGGTTGTGCTGTGCTGTCTCCCATTAAGTTATGCTTGAATTCCGAAGCAACAGAATTATTTATTCCAGAAAAGGAAATTCCAAGAATTTAGGAAATTAAAAAATTAAAGAAAAATCCAAGAATAAAGTAAACATCAAGAAATAATAGATGGAAAGGTGATCTACATATGTAATACATGTATGACTGAACATTTAGCTAGTTTTGACCATTTAAAACAAAATATGGGGTTGAGCTTGACCTAAACTGGTTGCTGTGTAGACACAAATTGTTGTGAAATTTTTCATAAAACTTCCCTAACGTATATGTAAATACGATGTTATTCGCATTAGTTGTTACCGCTTGTATTTGAAAAACGCCAGCAATTTTAGAAGTGTGGTTCAGCAGCACATCAACAAATCACATAAATTTTAACTTTAAATTTTGAAATTTTAAAATGGCATCTGAGGTAATGGATTTTATTTTTTCGAAAATAATTGGACACCTTGAAATTTTAGGCATCTGATTATTCTTTTTCCATCATACGGCAATATAAAAAACTCAACTAACAATTATACCCTTATAAATTGAAGACTCTATTTCTCACACATATTTAACAAAACAAAGTTTTACGAAATATTTTTATATTTGTTTTATTTTCTATGGTTTTCTAACATATTTATATATTTTTAAAATAATATCACAAAAATAGTTTATATCGAATAGAAATATTTGATCGGATAATAGGGAATGGCATTCCAAAACGTTTTGTCTAATAAATAAGTTACTTTTGTCAGTTTAGATCAAAATGTTACTTATTGCTAGCATGTTTTCTTAAAAAACTATTTATCCCAATAATACAGCCAATAATAATAGTATCATTATTTGCAATAGGCAACTCATTTTTACTTTTAAGTATTCAAAATGGAATAATATGCAATGACGTTTCTGTACTCTATGATCCTTTCTATATATTATCAAAATATCTCTCAAAGATTTAGGAAATAAATACAAATATTTGTCAATCTTATCACATTAAACAGTCTAATTGAGCAAAAAATATCCCCACGAATAATCGACAACATAGAGATATCACTTCCAGTTCCATAGATCGCAGTGGGACAGTTTTTTTTTTATTATAGTCACTGACTCAGCGTATTAGAGGCGGCCTGAATGATAATGACACCACTATTTTTTCCAACGCATCGTGAAATGTGTCAAGAATATGAGTATTTGTCCCAATTGACTAAGTTAACCATCATAATTTTAAATTACAAATTATAGAATAATATGGAGAACGCTTTTGAGACGCCAATGGGGGACAACAACCACGGTCTTCTGTTGAGCAGCCTTATCCAAGGGCAACTGTGGTGGACAACTATGTATTTAATAGACTTGTGGACGAAACTCTATTTCAGTTAGGTAATTGTTTATAACTTTAAAAAATCCTAATAGAAAATTTATTTATCTAGATGGAGGGGGGAAGCAATATTTAGAATACCCATTTTCATATTTAAGGATGTAACTTGATATTTTGAAATAAACAGAAATATTTACTAGTCCCTGACCCCTCTAGAAATTTCTTCCCCAGGAACCCTTGGCAGGAGGTCCTTCACCAGAAAAAAATGAAAAATAATGTGTGAAACAGTAACTGGTGAAATATGGTCACCTGAAAGCATATCGAAGGATATTTATGAGGATATTCAGTGCATTTGTAAACATATTATACCTGGTCATAAAAAGTAATCAATCCCAAAATTATTGGCCGGGGGATCATATGATTTAATGCCTTTGACAATCCTGGTTATTGTCTGAATTTTAGGCATCATTGGTTATACTTTTTTGACTAAATTTATTGGAATGTGATACACCGGTTTTTAGGTATACATATATAAAATTAAAACCATAAAACTCCATATGAACAGCTAACTTTGAGCAAATTGCATAACACAAGTACATACGCGTATGTTTAGCAGGGCTCCATTGTCTGTTCTGGGAGAGCACGTTGCCTTAGGCCCTTGGTTGATTATTAAATTAAGTTTGACAGCACTTGTTTAGCATTCTCTTGAACATAGCATCGATGTGATAAGTGTTTCAAACAAAATTTGTATTATTGCAAAACATTAATGAAATGATGCAATAACTGCAAGATGTTGTACAATTTAGTTGCTACTAAACAGCCCTGATGAAGAACGTTTTTGGACGCGAAAAATATCCCAACATAATATCTAGGGGTGTCCAAAAAACAGCGTGTTTTTTAAAGGCATTTTGTTGTTGAATGATTTCAATGATTCAACAACATCTTAGTCGGTATTCTATAACTATAGACAGATATTATGTAATAGATATTACATATTATTATGCATAGATATTATATACATACATTTATCTATCAGATAATTTAAATAATCAATTTTAAAGTTTTAGAATTCTAATTAACTTTTATGCAATATGGCAGAAGTAACACAGTCTGAATTTCATTTATTTCTCAAAAAATGGTACCCGAAATATATACTTTTCTATGGCAACGTGTTTAAGACGAGCCCAAGACATTACTTGTGAGTTTAAAACTGGGGCAAGATCATCTCACAAGAGAAAAATGTAGGTTCCGGTAGAAGGGTTTCAAGTTCCATTGAAGACGATTTTGAAATTTGATGTTCAGAAGATTATCGAATTAAATGGAAATTACATTTAGAAGCAGCTGAAATAAGTAACATTTAGCAGATCTTATTAAGTTAATTGTTATTGGACCATTGAAATCTTCAAAATTACGCTTTTTATCCGGCCACCCCTATACATGTGTCTCACCATAATATGGGCGTGAAATGTCCCATCATATAGTATGCACAATCATGATCATGTGTCTTACTCGAATAAAAACTTAGTAAGTTCAGTGTCTCAAACCACTTAAACTAGGCAAATGTTGGTGATTCCAAAACACAACCAGCGTTTTAACTAAAACAGCTGATGTATAACTAAAACTCTATGGAACTGGTTTGAACATGGCGTTTGTGGTTGAAGCTGCAGTTTAGTTAAACAAACCCACCATCGTTTCAAGCGTATATAAACCATAAACCACAGATATTTTATTTATGATATAAACTCATTTAACTTGTTAGATATAAGTAAGCTTTAACTTTCATAGAAGACTATCTTAGATTTAGTCAAGAAAATAATTATTTAAACATATTCATAATATAATGTGTATTGTATTGCTTGTTGTATATTTTCAGCTTTAATAACTGTGAATAAAATGTAACATATGTGCCTTATTATCTTACCTACAATAAAATTAAGGTGACCGCAATTTAAGCGTCATTATTTTAAAATCAGGGATATTTCATCTTTTATTACCAAATGTGTTCATGATACTTCCCAACATAGGGGCCTATCAGACATATGTGTAATTTAACATTTTAAAATTAAACACAACTAGATAAATTTTGTATTTTGACAATAAAAAAATCTCCTGGGCACGCGATTAGGCTGTGTGGATAATCACGGATAATTGCCATCATATGGGCTTCTCGTGTCAGTAACAAGTTGCAATAATTGGTTTTTGTCATTTCGTTGACGCCAGAAGAAGATTCTGACCATCCCAATCATTTCAGCTTTCTTGAGACTGATTTGCATATTGCTTTGAAACAATCTACGTGGTGAAAAAAAGAACTCGGTTTGTTTGAGTTGGCGTTAAATTCAATCACTAAGCTTGGGACTTAGGTGTTGAGCGGGTCAAAGGTGCTTATGCAGATTCAGTTTATCTAGGAAATTGCCCCTATCAACTCACAGTTACTACCATGGCTTAGTTCATATCGAAAGAGAAGATGTTCTTTAATTTTTTTAATTTTAAGATTTTAGTCATACATAAAATTTATGTTAATATGTACCTACAATAAAAAAACTATTGTTATTGTTATTTAAAAGCCTTTGATGGCAGTTTTTTTATCAACAGAGGCGGGATTTATCCATCCCGTTTATTGTTTATAGTTTGTAAATATACAGTAGTAATAAAACAATATTTAAAAAGTTATAATCTTTGATTTTCAGGGATAATAATTAATTGCTAATATCAATTATTTTATTGTGAAGGATCCTATATCGCAGTTTGATCCAGAACTAAAATGATTAAATTTGTTTGTAACTTTCATTATCTTGAATTCGGGACCTCTGTGGTTAATGGGTTAATAAAGAAGATGGTGGGTCATTATTGCGAAACTTTTATGGCCAAATATGATTCTTGCTTTATATACTCTATGTGTGTAAATTTAGAAATTGAACCACAGAAGATATCACTATTAATTATATCTATAAAATTAGCGCACATTTTCTCGATATATACATTTTAAAATGTAGTTTTGTTTATTTTAAAGAGCTTTTTTCCCAGATAAAAGAATTTTTCTCCATAAAAATCTCTTTATAAAACAACATTCTAGAAAATGTTATACAAACTAAAAATTGAGAAAGGAAATGGTTTATAGAAAACTATCTATTTCCTTTTTGACCAAATTAATCACAAATTTAATTTTGTACATTTTCTATAAAGCCGTTTTATGAAGAGATTTTGTGTGTGTGTGGAGAAAACCCCCTTCACATAAAAACTTTGTGGAGAAAGCTCTTTAAAATATACAAAAATATGATAAAAAATTCTCAGCATCGAAAATATTAAAAATTGAATATAGATTAATTGGGTAAATTAGTTATTATATTATAAAAAAGGAAAAAATCTTATATTAACTAAATTAATTGTGGTCAGGCCACTGAATGAATTATTGTGCGATAAAACCGACAAATTAACTTCACCTTTGTATGGGTTTTATGGTATCTCCAAACAATAAAAAATATCTATCACATAACTGCAAAGAATTTTATGTGAGGTAGTCTCCTTAATTTTGGCTCCTAACCAAATTGTTTTTTGTCACCTGGGGTATTTCATCCTATTGTCTTTGGTGTTGTTAGTAACAAATTGAGCAATTAAAATCTGACTGATGTATTGTCATGTGATGAGTTCTCTAGTTTATTTACATGTTTGTAGTTAAGAGCTTCTGATAGCCATATTATGTAAAATGTTCAGGTCAGATTAGACAAAAGTTATACTTAAATACATAATATAATTTAGCTATTATAGATAAATAAAAATTCTTCATTATTCTTCATTTCTAATATATATACACTCACACATACATATATCATTCTTCGGTGTGAAATTCTGAATAATAAAACCAATGCTATTGAACTTTGATAGTCATTTTGTTAATTTTGATGATTTGTGCATGACTATTTCTTAAATAGAACTGTTATTTATGAATCAATTTTCTAAATGAAATTTCAATTATTAAACAAAATTTTCAACTAACGGTTTCTTGTCAACATAAAAAGATGGATATTTTAAAATGGCAATCCAATTAAATTGGTAAATTTGCCAAAAAATAAATTATTATTAAGGTGTAAATCCAAAAAAACTACATTTTGGGCCTTTCAGATATTAAAAATGTTATAAAAAAGGTATGATCCTTTAAAGCTGATATGGTGCTGATTTTTATGCAAAATCTTTTTATGATTTGTTTTGTTTAAGTCAATCGGATAGAGTTCGTTTATTTGAATCAGCTTCTGTAAAAAGATGGATCTAGGATTTTAAATGAGGGGATGTTTATCTGAGAAAATTATATATTTTTAAAGTATTTGCTTTATTCTTTGCATAATTGCATTTGAAAATAACTGTAAATCCGTTTTTAGGTCAATAATGGCATTCAGTTAAGCTACATATATTGTGATCTGAATGGGCGTCATTAGTATATATTTGAGAGTGGGAAATTTTATGGACCTATCATGGGGTATGTTGGACATCTTAAACCAGCAACCATATTTTTCTAATACTTTGTTTCCTCTAAATCTCAAATTTGAGCTTAATAGTATGTTTGGTTTAGATTTTAGAGCCATTTAAATGATTTTGGTTAAAAATATCGATTTTTGTGGGGGAGAAAACAATCGATAATCATTATTTTTATTTTTTTTTAATTTATGGATTTGTTACAAAGTGCCTAATGAACTTACACACCAAATTTGAAGTCAATGGGACAAAATTTAATATTTGCCCTCTGAAAAACATTCCAAAAAAAAAAAAAAATAATATCAACGAAAGGTTAATGTGATCAATAATAAAATAAGAACAGATCAACACAAGAGTATATTTAAAACAATACTAAATATACGCATCGATCGCAAAAGTTTCCGACTGGCAAAAAAGATTTCTGAATTTTCAAAAGAAATGCTGAGCTAACTCATAGAAGAGGGCTCGGTTAGCTCTAGCGAACCCATCAGCCCTTAAATCGACCTCTGTTGTCACTAATTCATTTAAGGTGGCAAATTCTGTTAGCACTAACGAATTTTTAAAAAAGGTAATGATTAGATATTTTTTTATAGAACACGCAGTTTTTTGTAGCTTCCAACTACCTACTTATTTAGATAAGTTTGTCATAACAATAACTACAAAATGTAATTCCTGTGTAATTTTTATTGATCTATCGGTTTACAGAATTTACAATGGTAAATAGCAGTGGAATATTTTGCATTGGAGATGGTAGGTATACAAGAACAACTTTCTATTTTTGTAATTAAATAAGATGATAAAACTGACATTCATGCAATATGTTGCCACAAACATAAAGTTCTATAAACAGAACACCACAATCCATATAAAATTTACGGTTATAATTTGCGTAAGTATAATTTAGGTCATAAATGTTTCTATATGATCGAATACCTAATATATTAAATTTTACAGGAAATAGGTGTTTTATACACAGTATTATCGTATTATGACCAAATAGATATTCACTCTTGCAGAAATAAAAACTTTTAATATTTTTTTTAAATGTATATATTTTGTCTAGACAGAAAATTTGTTTCTTTAGTTCATTTAGGAGATAATATTTCATTTGAAAAAGATAGTTTTTATCTTGTGGCTTTGACGTAAATTCATAATTCAAATAATATCTATGGTAAAAACGGTGTCTATGCATTTCCTCTGTACCTAATTGATGATCTTAAATAGAAACGAAGAGTATTTTAAGGCCCAATTGTATTAATATTTCACCAAAAGGAGATAAACATGGCGGCTGTTGGAACGTCTGAAGATGTTTGTACCATAATTGTGCTAATAGTGTCAATTCTCTTTCAAATAGAATTTTCTGTTAATTCTTTGGATTTCTAAACATTTATTTTTATATTTTGAAAAAGAATTTAGGATAAAATAATTGAAATGTTTTTGAAATTTAAAATGTTTCACATCTTTGATTTTTGCTGTTGAAAATGTAATGTGGCGATCTAAGAATTTCAGAGTCACACCAATGATGCTTTTTGAGGAAGGTGTCCCTCAGGCCTCTGTTCTTGCACCTACTTTTTCGCTCGTGACTGTTAACATTTGGTCGGTTTGCACCAAAGACGTCTAATTATCTTTGATTTGCATTAAACCTTTCAATGCAATTACTCCGAACCGGAGACGGCAATCCACTTTCTGTTCCAATGCCCTCCGTGGAATCAATCAAGCGCGGATAAAAGCGTGCGGAACCTAACTCCTCTTAACAATCTAGATCATGTTCTCATCACAAACAGCGAGTCCACCAAGCTGGAAAATGGAGTTTGTAGAATATCATTTTCCATCTGGCATAAGAAGAAGAAGAAAGATCTTATAGAACTCTTTATAGGTCCTTGACCCCCCCCCCCTCCCGAGACTCTTAGAAGAGGGTCTGGTCGTTTTCCTCCAGAAAATATTGGAAAATATGGTGTGAAATATGGCCATCTGAGAGTATTTTTATAAGGATTATCTCAGTGCACTTGTAAACAGATTATTGTATCCGGTCATAAAAAATAAGCAAGCCAAAATTAATGGGGGGGGGGGTGGCAAAATAATATGATTGCCCCCTGACAAAATATTGGCCCCTTTCCTTTCCCGGTTGCGGCTCCGAGAAGTCCTAAACTTTCATTTTTTATAATCTATAAATTATCACTTTGACAAGTTTTATGATATTACTGAGTATTTGAGTATAAATTTGAAGGGTCACAAATTGACTTTCTAAACGTTCAAAGTTCATTTTTATCGATATTTATCAGTATTAAGAAAACTACACAATTATTTATACTTTGAAGAATTCAGAGAAATAACTAAAGGAGTCATGGTACAGAAATCTGAGAACTGCCAAATTATGTTATTTTAAATTATTGTTATATTATCAAATAATTTCCGAAATCATTTAACTTGAAATTGTTTTTTTATGAAGCAAACTATCCTATATATTGCTTATACTGTGTCAAAGATTGAAAGCGATATTTAAGTGTTAGGACAAATCAACTGTTTTTTTTATTTTATATAGTGATATTGAAAATGTAACAGCTTGTTCCCCGTGCCACGCGTGTGTACAATTTGCTCTTGAAACAATGCCTATAAGTATACCTATTCTAGAAGTCAGCAGTACCTACAAAATGTAATTTCCAGCATTTGCTTGCGCATTATTTGCTCATAGAAATCTGTTACATTTTATGTACACATTATGCGTTAGAGCTAATTTAGGAGAACTGGAATGGTTCCCCGCATGAACTTGCTGCGAATAATTGGGCAATATGCTGCCACTGCCATTTCAGACAAATCATTTTCCACAATACTTTTTCAATTATATCCAAACTATTATTATAAACTATTTACAGAAGAAAAAACTTCGCTGCGAAACTTGTTTGTTATTGTTTAGGATTTAATTAAATCCATACCCACATTTAGAAATTGTTGTTAAAAAAATAAATCTGAAATTATCTTAAGAGTTTACTTTTGAATAACAATAATACAAGCATATACATACATACCCCATCTCATAATTATATATCTCTAAATTTGATTTAAATTAGTACCCTTAGCTTTTGTAAACTATAGTTTTTATTATCATTAATCTTTGAATTTTATTAAAGGCATTATTCATGAAATTATCCGCCTGCTTTAAATTCCGGATAGGTGTTGAAAGCATTGCTAAATAATAAAAGTAATAAAATATTTTGCATTATATTGATTTATTTTCAATGGCGGCATAATGTATTACCTATCTAGGAATAATGATTGTTATTAAACCTAACATCAAGAGTTTACTGTATTAGGTACTCTTTGCTATATGCTTCAAGAAAAACAAACTAAGACATAGGTACATATCTACGAATTTAAATATTAAAATGTAGGTCATACCAGGGTGGGACATGGCACTGACTCTATTGTAATGTAAGTTGGACAATGGGACATACACGGATACACGGAATCGCCTAAACATACGGAACAGAATGTTTAATTTTAATTTTCCAGAAAGGTAAGCTGATAAATTTAGGCCTATTCAGGATCTATTCAACCGACGTTTTGAAATTTGGAACAGTGATTCATGGCATGCGTTTCAGAAATCCTTTCTTAAGATGTTTCAATAAAATAACTTTATGACCTTGAAGCTGGGCCGAAAACATAAATTTTAAATCGATAATGCTGACGATTGAAAGAATATTATTCACTTTAAATGAACCACAAACTGTCTGTATCCGATTACAGCATCGAGAGCCCTTAATGTATGTGAATTTCTCAAACTACATCGGGTGTAGCCAGTACCCAGTGGTCGCAACGGGTGGGGGGGCACCATACATTAACCGATAATTGTTAACTCTTCACGGTCCTTGGGCGAATATCAGCTAATGATAATAAATTCGCTACTATCACAAGTCATGTACCTATCCTGCCAACATCCAAAGTCAAAAGATACTTCTCTTTTGTGGAACAACGGCCTGTTCATATTGAAATGCCAGGTTAGGTAGCAAAGTACAACATACTTACAAAATTCGAATTCGCTCCAAAAAAGTGGTGGTGACCTCTCTTTGCGTACTTCATAAATGCATCAGCAATCAATGCATGGAGGCTGTATGTCTCCATTTAGAGGTGTAGTATCTCTCATTCCTTCGATCTGTTGCCTCCCATCTTATCCGAACTAATGGAACTGCTCACAGAAGAGGCCGACGGTCACTCATTGGACCAGCACTGGACGTAGCCAGAAAAGACTGACAGTTGTGAGCATTGGCCACTGGATTGATTCCAATGTGGTGAATGGTGTGGCCACTTTGTCGAAAGTGTACAAAAATTCGCTGTGAAAAATGTGATGTGGCCATATATATTGCTTGTTTTAAGTTGTATCATGTCAATGCTCCAAGATAATATTTATCCAATGAACATGTCGTACATGTATTTGTCAATATACACTTGTAGTAATTATCAATTTTATACATATTATACTACCTATCTGTACTATTTATGTATATGTAAGTACCAATCAATTTGAATATGCAATATGTATTTTATCATCTGATAGCTATTAGGAGTTAACTAATTGTACACATACATATACACATGTATATGCCCAGGCACAGGAATTCCTGTGCAGCATAAACGAATAAATGTATCATTCTAAAAATTATTTCATGAAATGTAGAGGCTACATGAGATCATAGAAACTAGTGAATAAATGTGGGCGTTAATGGGTTATTGTTAATTTTAATAAATGTAAGCGGGCAAGGTTGTTCATATCTGAAGAAGGACATTAGGTGTATTTTTATTTATTCCATTATTTTCGCACTTGCGTTACTTTATAGACACCATGTGGAACATAGTCAAATAAGATATAT
>JAUYWI010076653.1:0-13679 GCA_034780595.1 Parotoplana pacifica
GTCACACTTCTCTATGACAAAAAGCGCCTATCCTGTGGTGAAGCAGAGAAAGCTAAGGAACAGTTTCACTACTTGGTTTATCACAGCTTTTGAAAAACGCACAATTTGAAGAATTCAAAAAAAAGTCCAATCCACTTGACACATTCTATTTTGCTTTGGTACTGAAAGACGAACTGTTACTTGTTATTAAATTAGTTCTCACTCTCTTTTATGGCAATGCCAATGTTGAGCGAGGATTTAAAATTAACAAAGATATGCTAAGTGCCAATTTACAAGAAAGGACATTACATACTTTGTGCTTTCTGTATGATTCTCTAAAACTTGAAATGATTGATAACAAAATCAGCTCTATCAACAGAACTTCAGAAATGATGGATGAGATTTCCCAGGCGAGGCGACGATATCGTTCCTACTTGGATGAAGAAAAACGAAAAACGGTAATACTTTATAAATATTATTATATATTCATTAAGAACAAACAACTAGATATTGTTATTCATCTTACCTCTCACACTTTTTGAGTATGGAAAGACTCACTGAAAAGAAAAAAACGAGGCAGTCAGTGACATTCAGAAGAAGAAGGCTAAGCTGGATTCTGATATCATGATGCTTGTGGCCGATGCTGACGAACTGGTCAAAAGGGCAGAAGCTCAGTGTGATATGAGTATCCTGGTTAAATCTAATGCCCTTCGAAAGGCAGCAGAGGAAAAAAGACAAGCGAGTGATCTTTATAAAATAAACATTGGTGAACTAAAAAATACTATTTAAATTGAGTTTCAAAACTAAGCTTTTTATTTCTACACTTAACATTCCATTCTGCACTCATTATGTAATTATAATATACCTATACAATAAAATCTGTTTATTTTACAACTAGATTTCTAGAAATGTGATCAGTAAATTTAATTGAAATTCTTGAAAATAATTTGGTCATATGCGCGGGCACTATGATTAAGATTAAGAACATTAATTTATTAATACAAAATTAAAGTTTAAATGGTGACGATATTAATGGTTTAACTAAATCAAATGCCTCAATGGAATCTGAGAATGTGGGAAACCAACACTTTCAGAACCTGCTTTAACTCAAAATCCATAACCTTGTGCATAATAAAGTTAAGTGCAAATTATAGGCAACTCTTCATAATATTTGCAAAACCTTAAAACATTTGGCTAGCAATTAAAGGAAAACCAGACAATTTTAATTATCAAATTTCGAAAAAACATATTCTCCAAAATCGGATTCACACTGGATATTACACTAAATTCAACTACAGTACAATTGGTGCACGTACAGAGTGATTGAAGATGAATTTGTTTTCAAACATTTTTCAATCAAACCTATAATGCAGCATCAAATTTAACTGCACATTGCTGTGAATACCAATGGCAAGACAGACATCCCATTGCCCTCCCCAAAACGATCAATACTCTCTACAAGTGTTTAGTTTACTATTGATTTTATCTCTTTTGCAACTATACTTTCTCATCTTTTTGTGAAACATTTTTTAAAACAATTTACACTTTTAGATAGATGGCTGTTGCTATGAACCTCTATACATGGCTGGTGATCATCTCAAGTTTAACCATTTTTAGTAGTTTGGCAACAAATAAGAAGAATCTTCAGTTGGAAAATGTGCACATTTTATTTCGTCATGGTGATCGCACCCCGGTTATAGAATTGCCAAAGCTTACTGGGTTTCGGAAGAAGGATTGGCCTGAAGGTAACACAACTTAATGATTTATCTACAAAACCTTTTAAATTATATATGTTGAAACTGGTTGTAAATCAGGTTCCTGATGACGTCATCAGGTCTAACAATGACAACAGTTAAATGTTGTTTGATGGACTTCAAATATCTTGTCGTTTGATGTGTCACACTAGTACCTTGTAATGTTTTCAAATTATAAAAGTGATTAAAACCAGAGAAGCAGATGGTCAATTTTAATGATGATATTTCATGAGGTCAATTAATTTTATTGATCTGCTAGAAGGGTAATTCAGTCTCTCCTCTCCGCTCCGCTGACCAAGTGGCAATCATTTCACTTATTTGGCAGGTTTGGGGATGCTAACCCGTGTTGGCATACTGCAGCAGTTTCATCTGGGACGCTTTCTGCGACGTCATTATGATGAGCTGGTGGGATCGCGCTATTACAAAGATGAGATCTGGATTCGTAGCACTGATTATGAGCGAACATTGATGAGTGCGGAGGCGGTTCTAGCGGGAGTCTACTATGTGGAACCGAATCAAACAACTACTCAGTCAAATAAAAGGTTAGTCACATTTGTTTAGTATTAATTAACTAGGAAACAAAATTTGTATTCATTTAATCTTTATAATGATATTTAAAGAAGAACAATGAAGGAAAGTTACTTATTGTAAGATGGTTTTGAATTAATTTGTAAAGTGTAGTTCTATTTCAATTCCTAAAGTACTTTTTATTTGTTGTAACCCTTTAGTGAAACAATTCCTCAACAAAAGCACAACATGTAGTGTCCATCTTCTAGTTAGGATATAATATTAGTTTTTACCAAATGCGACGCACTGTTCTACAATATCATTAAAAAATAAGATCAATAATGACAGTTGTACTTTGATAAAAGTATACTTCTTATTTATAATACTCGCAAATGATAACCAAGGGCGGCTGTTTCGACCTTGTTTGAGCATCATCAGCTAGCCAGGTACAATCGCAGCCTGAGCAATATAAATTATCGTTAAAAATAATTACTTTCATTTCCCAGGAACCGATCTAATTGTTTCGAAAGTCAGTTTTTTTGTTATAAAACATATTAATCAATAACATGGTTTTTGGAACAAAAATCCAGTTTATCTAATAGCTCCCAAATTAAGTTTTCCGATCACTAATCAATGTCTATTGTTTAATACAAAAAGAACACTTTATTAAGATCATAGTGTATTCTATCTTCTCAGTGAGATTTGGCATCCACATATACGATGGTGGCCTGCCCCTGTACATACGGTTCCTCAACTTACAGAAGACCTTCTTATACCCAATACTTGTCCCAAGTATCACAAATTTCGTGCCAAGTTGATCACACAAGTAAGTGCCAAACGTTTACCACATTGCCTACATGACGGATCCTTTCAGCCATTTATTTAGCTTATGTTATTAGTTTTGCCGTTACCCTGTGTATGATGCGTTAATTAATGGATGTGATTGTAGGGCTCAATACTGGACATCCTCCAATTAGGTACAAATAAAACAGTTTTGTGACCTAAAAACGGAGTTAATCTTACTCATCTCTGACACTAATTCATACCAAAAAATCTTGTTTGAGAATTTTCTGTACGACGTCAGTGATTCTATTTATTAAACAATACATGCATTTTTAGAAATAGTTCGTATTTCTACTTATCAACTAATCTTTAGCGTATTCTTTTTTGGCTAGACATTTAGTTTCATTCATTCTGATGTGCCTTCTGTTTTCTAGATAGGTATTTTTATATACGTAGTAAACCTTTTTGGTGCATTTGTTTGTGTTATTATATCATGTCTATTGGAACAGCTAACTGTGTTTTCTCATTACATGGCATACCACAGAAGCCTAAACCTAAATTAAAAGGTTTGCTCTTGTAAATGTATATATATCTACCTAATTCTTGAATCGTAGGCGACTACAATAAGTTAATTGTATTGACTCACCAGTCGCAGGTTGTATCAAATATACCTGCGGTTCCCCAAATTTATTAATTCTTTTACAGTGTTATTAATAAAATTGCGCACACATGTTGACAAGTACAGTCGATTTCATTGTGTGTATTGGGTTTCTTATACATGTATTTTGTAATTCGATGACGTATTCATGTCATTTTTATTTTAAAGATTATAGACAATTCAACTATACTGTTAGTTTTCAGCACTGGATAGGAACTAGTTTAGCATAATTTACTAATATTTTACTATGTTTGAAGATGGCTATTGTTCAATATAAAATCTTTACAAAACAGCATTGGGTTTCAAAAACTTTTAGGTAAAATGTTTTGTAGCAATCACTTTGAAACTTCTATTATTTACAGATGACCAGCACATTGAATGAATCGGACATGAACTTTCTTCGAGATGTCCATAAACGTGTTGGTCTGAACAAGGGCACCATTTCCTTGAGCAGTTTAGATAGTATCTATGATCATTTCTTCTGTGCCAAAGCTCATAATCATACTTACCCTTCTTGGTTGACAAAGAGCTATGAACAGCAATTGGAGCGTTTGGCCTCTGAGTACTGGAGTAGCCTCTATTCCAGCGTTAACTTGCTACGTTTCAGGTAGGTCCAGCTCTGCTTGGGTCACTGGGCAAAACGACCCTGATTATATTTTACGTATTTATGATTGTACTCATAATGCCTATTTTCTATCGATGTTGTGCATAGATTTATTGACTTGTATCGATCTCTGTTTAGCTTCCGGTGCATAGATTTTATGACTGATATTTGTATCAATTTTTGTTACTGATCGTATTTGTACTTTTCTGCTGTCCCATATAAATGAACTATTGACTCTTCGTAATGTAATTGCCATTATGGTTTACTTCATTGAAGTTAAATCATTTTGAACTTATTGTAGCTAATTATTCTCTCATTTGAATCAATATCAGGTTTTATCGCTTAGAGGATACTTCACAAACGTTTTAATTAATTCATTTGAAAATGCAATTTATTAGGTTTAAGTTACAGACATTCCAATTTTTTAAAAGTCAGATTTTATGCATATTAAATACTTACTGATTTTTGTTGGGACTACAAACGTGATAGAAATATTATGACGTTTCTATTCTAGGTCTGGTCTGTTAGTCCACACAATTCTCGATAATCTAAAAGCAATTACAGCGGGCAAACGGCCTAAGATACATTCCAACCGTCTGATAATGCTTTCAGCCCATGACACTACAGTGCTTGCCTTGATCAACATCCTTTCTGGGAAGCCCCACCACCCACAACCGCCTTATACTTCCTGTATCATGTTGGAGCTCTATTCAGACAACAACAAGGCCGCCAAAAAGTCCTGGTTCATCAAGCTACGGTATCGCAATTCCTCTCGCACTGATGCGGATGTGTTTAACATTCCTATTGGCAAGTGCAGTAACCTTCTGTGTCCGTATGAGGAATTCACCAAGTTGCTAAGTAAGAGTGCCTTCAGTGCAGACCAAATGCGAAAGAAGTGCGGAACACCATCGTCACAGCAGGTTGGTATACGGGACTCTAATAAAACAAGGGGTGATTCTCATAACTCGACCGATGCTTTCTTGATAGCTCTCTGGGTAGTTTCGGCCATTTTAGGTTTGGTGTTCATCGGTGTCATGTTCAGACTTTGTGCCAAACAGTCCAATGCGCCATCAGAGCCTGTTCAGTATTCCCGACTTCCACAATCTGAGCTGTGATTGCTATGGTAGCCTTTTATTTCAATTGTTTGACTTTAGCATTTGACCAAGGTGGAGTTTTCATCAGCACTCCTTATTGATTTTTTTGAGGAAATGAATATCAAGTCATATTGTGAAATGATACTTGTAATCTTACGATTTATATGAAACAGTTTTAGGTAATACAATTATTTATTTGTTTGCTCAACGTTTCACAAATCTTTGTCAAAGTAGAAATGAAATCCAGGTGCCTGAAATGGTTAATATAAAATTAAAACCGCAGGTATTTCGAAATTTCTCAACAACAACCGATTTTATTGAATTGTTTGACGCCTGTTTATTAAATAAAATTTTCTGTGTAGTTTTTATGTATTTGTTTAGGTTCTCATTTTCCTAGGTTACATGAGGGCCCTCTGAGGTTAATTTCCAATGTTTATAGTTAAACTTTTTTTTACCGAAAATCAATAAGTTTAGTACCTATCTCTTCTGTGACCAGTTAATTTGTTTTAGTGATGTGGTAATTTCACTTGATTTTCGAGGGATGGTTTGCAGCATATTAGGCTGTTTTTGGATACTCCGCTAAGATGGGGTTTTCCTTTGGTCAAATTTTGTACAAATTTATAAATACTTTCCAATTATACCTAGCAATTCCCTTGGAGTTTAGGGACGGTATTGTTCCCACACTAGAAAATCCTGTGTTGATTGGGCTGAAATTTGGTGCACCTTGGAAAGATTCAAATTTAATTGACAAACAAATTTGTTTGAAAAATATCTCCTTCTAGGGCAATTTTGGGACCGATAACATTATAAGGTTCAAAAATTAAAGTTTGTCCGATTGACTTCAAATTCGGAGTGCTTAATTAAATTTGAGGTGCCTCATTTTTTGGTTTCCGAGAGCAGGTCTGCCAAAATGTTTTTTTAGTGACCCCATATATAGTTTATAGTGCTTGTTATAAGTTTCCAGATTGTTTTTATTGATAGTGTTCATTAAATTCGGTCACTAGAGTGGACCCTGTGACCTCGATGCGTATTTGATCTACCTTACCTTTATCTATGAAATGCAACACAAATTTGTAAATCCAATTGCCGTGCACACATTGGGCACCCATTGATATGCTTTCTTATAGGGTAATGCCAAGCGCTTAAGCTCTCTCTCTGTCATGAGATTTTAATAAATATTAAAACAATTGTGGTCGCAATAATGATGCCCAATATTTCTTTATGATCCTTGAAGTGTATTGTTATGGAAGAACTTTTATAAAATGATTCATTTCTGCACAGTTACATCAAAGAAATGAAATATGTACGACATTAATGTAATCTATTTTATAACACCGAAGCAATTCTCACAAGCCCATTTAGTGCACTGAACACATTGGATCCAATTTACTTTGGCTTCACTCCAAATGCTTTCGCAAACCACGCGAGAATCCCAATAAACTCTTTAAACTGCGGGTATGCCCCTTGGACGTAGAGGGCTTCTGTCGATCAAATTTTGCATGAAACATCAGAATAAATTGGAAACTGATTTTCTAAATTGGTCAGTAGGTATGCTTACCAACTACAATCTGGGGCTGGAAATTTTGGGAGGTTCAGTTCTACCTTTTCTTCTCCTTTGGCTGTGAAAAATATTGTTAATAGCGGGTGGGAACAGATATCGGATTAGTGATTTCTACTTGAGTCACCATTGAGCCTGTCGAGCTTTTATGAGTTACAGGAATATCGTTACGCTCTGGGCCTTCAATTCTGTCACCGTTCTGATGCCGGTCAGCCACATTGGAGTTTGTCTGGAATTCATCAGTCTGATTTTCTACTTGCAGTTCTTCATAAAATGCTTCAGGGCTAAAAGTGAATATTCCAGTTTTGCGAAATCCTGACTGGCATCAACTCACGATGATTATGCCCGATAGAACAATTCTGCCATGTCGAAATCTGAAATCCTTCTGCCCTCTCCTGTCGCATTCTCTGTAGAATCTTGCTTTTAACGGTCCATGAACATAAATCAAGGGGTTTCATTCGGTGAGATGTATGCAGCGGGATGTTGAGTGGGAAGACATATTTCATTGTCCACGAAAACAATAAGCGCGGCTAAACTTATGTACGTAGCTCGAATGATTATCTAGAGGCCCATATTTCTTTAAAAGCTGCGAAATACTTTGATGTACAAATATAATCATTGGATGGATGAAATGTCTGAAAGGGTTCACGCAGCAAACAAAGGTGGTGATATTACCTTTTTCACTACTAACTGCACGGCAGTGGATTCTGAAAGCGATTTGACCCGGTTTTATCGACATTTAAAATATTTTGTGGTGGGTAATTGTGTCCATTCATGACTGATAACAGCTTGTTAGAAAACTTCACCAACGGCACCCTGTATTCTAGCGATACTTGTTGCCACAGGCTTTCTAACGGAAATGTCTAGATGTCGCCCAATGAATCCATAGTACCAGTCCTTTCCGGCCATTCTGCTGTCCCTGTTAAAAGTGTCTTATATTATTGCCTTCTACATGTTCAAAAGCAAATCTGCATATTTCTATAGGCGTTGAGCCAAAAAATAGCTTGGGCAGCAGAATTAGTCTTTCCTGCTTCTTGTAGCAAACAATCGATCGTCCAAAACTGGGAGCACTCACATTGCCACTTGTTAATCTATTTTGCAAGGTGACAGGCTTCACGCTGGGATAGCACTTAGAGTTTCAGATCTCTCTTATTCCTTGACATTTGAAGTTGACAATTAGGTAATAATTTAAGACATTAATATCTCAGGGAGCATCTCAGTAACGCATATCACGAGCCCTTAATGCATTAAAATGGAAGATAACGGGAGAAATAGAACTCGAAATGCATTGAACTATTTACAAATAGTTGAACGGGGTAACATCAATCACTGATTGATATGAAGACTTCTTGGAATTAAATATGTATATTGCAAAAATAAGATTTTTATGGAATTTATAAGTCATTGTTTAGGTTTACAATGTTAAATTTAAAAAAGTAATACAACCACAATAGACAGGGCAGATTAGCGTGCAACTATTTGTACATATAATAATTAAAAATTCTGACGTTAGACAGCTTACCAAAGTGAGCGTGATTGTTATTACCTGCTGATTGGCATTATCCTTACTGTTTGTAAGAGGTGGCAATTTTATCCCTTTAGGTTCAGTTCTATTTTTCTGTGGTTTTAGAGATATGGTTGAACTTTGAATGATAACTTTAAGTGTAATACACGGTGTGCTACTTATTAGCATTGCATATTAAAGTACCTACCTATGTATATCTTATTTCGAAATATGTATTAAATAATATTAGTTAATATATGGCTTATGAACCACAGATATTGTATCTTACATAGAATTTTTTTAAAGTTATCCGATAAAGATAACTTTCAGTATGTAAATTAATATTGTATCAGTGGAATCTTAGATATTAAATTAAATTATAGATATAACTAGATCGGCAATCTTAGTCGAGGCAGAATACATCAAGTCGGGGCTTGCGATGAGAAATAAAGAATAGTAAGCATAAATGATGATTGGTAAACTATGTGGCCCATTACCAGAAGATCATAAAGGACTACCAACTATGTAGGTGTAATATTTTAGTTTTTTAAAGAAAGGATAAGTCTGTTTTCATTTAGTGGCAGCCCCAGTGGAGCATATTAAATCTATGTTTTAGTTTGAATTGTCGATCTAATTATGTATATCGATCTAATTTAATATCTATGAGTAGGAACTAACCAAGTTGAGTTTACATACCCATAAAACGTGTCACTACCAACATAATTATCGAAAGGGTATAACCGTATATTGGTAATGTACTCAGACAATTATTTTTTATACCTAACACCTATTGTCGATTAAGTACTTCTACTTTTGAAGAAATTTTGAAAGATATCTATTATCCTAGAATTTTGAAAGATTGTTTAAATTTCTATAAATGGCTATATTGATAGAGGTAGTTTTATACTATTTTTCGAATAATCGTTATGTGATAGCTGTTAGGTATAGTTTCAGTAATAGATGTTTTCCCAATGAACAAATCTAAATATCAAATTCTATTTATATTTTTTTAAAGAGCACCTCAGTGGGTGATCAGAACAAACTTGAAATATCAGTACAAATGCAGAGAAGACTAGGACTATTTAAATTCCGAATGATCACTATGTCTACTATCATGGACCACTTAATATCAACGGTTTGTTTGCCAAAATCATCTCTTTGAATTGAGATCTGTTGTACTTATTTTTATTTATATTCTATATAACTATTTTCAGAAAATTTGATACACAAACAATAAATTTTCTGTTTTTTAATCTTTTTAGTATATGTATTTATAATAAGTAAATGATACTATTTTTTCCAATACGTATTCTTCATTTAGTGGTCATTACGGTCTTTCTTCTTCGCAAACTTTTGCTGCTACAATATTTTATTTATTTGATAGAAATACATAATTTAAACTTGTTTTAGTCTAGTAATTGTTTGTTTTATTTTACAATTAGTGCTTATAAATGATTTAAGTATTGATTTTTGCCAAATATGTAATGCAATTTGTAACAGCTAGTATCTTAGTCACGTGATTTTAGTTGGATAAGGCTAGTGTTAAAAAGTATGTCACAGATTCAATTAAAAATATTACCAACGGAATGCATTAGAAAATTGGATGCCTTACTTTTTGTTCCTGCTCTATGAGGCTCACACTTCACCTTAGGGGGTCACAACTTATAAATCTTTGCTCCAAAGATTCTGCGAGAGAAATTTCATGCAGATCAGTTGTCATTTTGTAGCCATTTGGGGGTCTAAACCTCCACAGAGATGAGGGATTAATTGCAATGTTTTATGACTGAAAAATGTTCTAAGTTATGAAATTAATGTCACCAATATAGATTTAAGAATTGTAGGTTTATTAGATTGATGTTTGCTATTAATTTTACAATTTAGGGATGAGTTTTTTCCGCGAATTTTGCATTTTTGGCTAAAAATAATTTATTTTTCAAAAATACTAAAAAGTTATAGGGGGTAGGGCTTGCCATGGTTTGGGTCCCTCCCAAATTTATATTCCCCGGATTTTTTTATTGGCCACACTCTTCCCTGTATATACACTGAAGAGCAAGGCTTTGTTCAGTTTGAATGTTATATTAAGAAACGAATATTTAGTTTTAAAGTTAAGCTTAATAGCCTAGCCATAATCAGATTCAGTAGTATTCAGTAATCACTTTTCAGTGTTTATCTGTAAGTTGTTTGTGCCATTGATAGTTCAGTGGTTAGAGCAGTAATCACTGAGTATTTATTTGAAAGTTGATTATTTGAAGGGAAATTGTGCTTTATTCATCACGCATGATCTTGTCTTGGTTGGTAGAATGTGGGCGATCATTGTCAACAGTCTCACAAGAAAATCTATCCGACGTTAGTTTAGCACATTTCAAGCTACAGATACTGCTGTTAGGATAAAATCTGGGCTAGTTCTGAAGACAACCGAAAGAGCTAATCGTCGTTTGGTTCTTTTAGCCAATATTGACCGATATTCTAGTACTCCAGCACTACTTGCCATTTCGGGAGAGAATGTTTCTCCAGATGGACAGTTAGAAGAAGACTTAAGAGGGATGGGTTTAAGAAGTACAGCTGTTCTATAAAGCCATTTATTACTCCAATGATCTGGCAGCCTCAAAGATTCCAGAAGATTGTTTGGTCATACGAATTTAGATTCCCCCTGTTTGCCAATGATGGAAGACAACTTGTCTGGGGGCAGCGCGATGAACGTGAGCCATTTGGCATGACTGCAATTAAGCAACCCTCCAATTTTTGCAGCAACATGTGAATGGAGGAACTTACGTTGTCATCCTTACATGTTTCCTAGATGAAGAAAATCATCCTCAAATACGCTTTAGCAGGATAATGCCCCAGCTCACAATTCCAATCGAGTTCAAGATTTTCTAAGGAATCGTGGTGTGCCTGTTCTTCCATGGCCCTCCAGATCCCGTGATCTAATTCCTATAGAACACCTGTGGGATCATTTTGGCAACGACATCCCCAAAATTTGCAACAGCTAGCTAACTATTTGCTACAAGAATGGGAAGAAATACCATAGCCAGTTATCAATAACTTGGTTGGGAGCATTAGTCGACGCATTGGAGTAGTCATTGAGGCCAAATGGTGGCCATACGAAGTATTGACACTGAGAATGCATATTATACCTACTTTGTAAATGATAATGATAGTGAATAAATCATATGGATACTTAATTTTTTAACTTATTTTAAAATAATAAAAATAGTTCTCAACTGTACAAAGCCTATGCACTTTAGTATATACTGGTCGACACAGTAAATGGGACCCTTAGGAAAACATCGTTGCTATATCAGCACAGATCTGCCAATTTGCAGCCTCTGGTTGTCCTTTTGTACATCTTTACTGTAATGTACAATAAATAAAATAATAATAATAATATCAAACCATTCATTTTGAATTTTAAAAGATTATGGCAATGCTAAACTTAAAAATGAAATATTTTATGATATTGGGGAAAAAACATTTTAAATTTTCTGGTAGTGAAACTAAATTTAAAAAAACTATTCAGATATAAAAATAAATCAATAGTTTCAAACACAATTAAATCTAATAATTAGTATTTCTACTAGTTATAGAGATTGTATTAAAAAATTGTCCATGAATGTTTTATGTCTGAAATGTAAAATTTAGTATTTCATTAATAATGTACATTATTTTAAATTTGGTTTTCAATTTATGCAACTTTAGAATGTTTTATTACACAAACTATTTTATTTTTAAGTTAACTTTTGCTATAAAAAATTTTTTAAACAAACGGATTTATATTGCAACAATGTAATACTTTTTGGGGGTTCATTTATTAGGTCAACCATCATACATTTAAAAGATTAAAAAGCTCAAAAATTGTATTGAACCCCTAAAATGAGTGAAATCATTTTCGGTGTTAGTTCTCATTATAGGAATGTTGTATTTTTAGATAAATAATATTTTAAAAAATGGTTAATACCTATATGTCCGAAAATATATACTATTTTAAATAAAAAGAAGAAACTTTAGTGACACTGGAAACCTTTAACATAA
The DNA here is from genome assembly GCA_034780595.1 of Parotoplana pacifica. Lineage (NCBI taxonomy): Eukaryota > Metazoa > Platyhelminthes > Proseriata > Otoplanidae > Parotoplana > Parotoplana pacifica. The sequence continues at coordinate 12,471 of JAUYWI010076653.1, forward strand.
GTAATTTGCACAAGTAACAATTATAAAATGTTGACTTAGTCCTAATATTTTAAAATATCATTTATCTAAAAACAATAACATTCATAAGTTAGCTAACAACCAAAAATGATTTGACATATTCAGGAGTTGAGCCAAAACACTGATCTTTTTTAATAAATTTGTTCTTGCTTTGCAAAATTGATGATGCTGACATGTGATCAAACATCATTAAAAACTGATAGTTATAGAAAATTATTGTTGCTATGCAATCGAAAATTATTGTTGCTAGGCAATCGAAGCAAAAGTTCCTATTAGAAAAGCATATTAGATATATTAACTAAGGTTTCATATGGTGAAATAACCATATCATTGTTGTGTGTAATAAATAAGCAAAAATGGCTTGTTGCTATTCAATATCATTGATCATAGAACAGTTGTTAAGTGGAAAGTAGATAATATAAAATGTCAAAAGAATAACTAAAGTTTCATTTAGTCATCAACCGATAATACCATTGTTATATTGGATAAATTTGTAAAAATTTCTTGTTACTAATATGCAATAATGGTATCCTAGAAATTGTACAATGTATTCTTACTTATCACAATGCTAAGGTTGGTCTTTAGGACTGACGACTTGACAGAGTGAGAAATGAAAAGGTGAGAGAAAGGTGGCCATTGGAGAATTGAAAGGAAAATTGAGGGAGGTGAGGCTTCGGTGGTTAGGACAGAGGTGGACTATGTGGGTAGAAGAGTCAGAAGGATGGAGCTGGGAAAGAGAAGGGTGTGGAAGACCCAAAATGAATTGGGAAGACTGTATTCGTGAAGATATGGAGCAGTTAGGAGTCCGAGAGGATAAAGTGGAGGAAAACGATCTGTATCGGCGACCCCACCTAAATGTGGGAAAAGCCAGTAGAAGAAGAAGGTATGTTTTTAGTAAAAAGAGCTTTTAAACTTTATATGTTGTATCTTTAATGATCTTTTGAAAATAAATTGACACAGTTCTAAAAAACTTAATAGATATAAAAATTTCTAATTTAAATTAACAAATTTGTATGGACCTTATTTGACAATCATATTTAAAAACTATGTATATCAATTTAGAAAGTTATAGATAAGCACAAAATGAAACGACACTGCCATCATTCTATCATAATATAGGGTGTTTCATAAACTATTTCGCATTTTATAGAATTACCCTAATAGTATGTAGATACCTAAATATTATGATTT
>JAUYWI010076664.1:0-13677 GCA_034780595.1 Parotoplana pacifica
TCCTTATAAACTATTTTCCAATACTGTACATAATTGCTTATTATAACAGTGGAATAAATACAATACAATACAATACATGTGAAATGAAATAAATTCAAATTTCATCCTAAAAATGTCCTCCGTAACATACATATTTTCCAAAGTGGCATATTATTATTAATGAAAATTAATGTAAATATGATTAAATTCCTTACCTTTCAAGATCATTTGAGAAAGAGTGGAATCGGAGTTGTGTGCCTGGGAAAATTTTGCTGTCAAAGTCTTGGGAATTATTGCATCCGAAAATTGAACAAAGTCACCTACCATTCTAAACAATATTTGTTACTAGTCAAACATGGCCAACAGTAATAAATTAATTGAAACGTTAAAGCAAAATTGTTTGCTTGAATTCGTTCAAGTGAAGCCTCTTTCTATCATTACTCATGGACTTCTATAAATAGCACTATTTATAGAAGTCCATGCATTACTCTATGGTATAAGCTAATCTAAGCATAAGTCATGTAGTTATGCTTGGATTAGCGCTATACCACATACGGGAATTCGGGTCTTTAAGTTTAGCTTTGATATTTTGATTTTTTATTTCAGGCAAAACGAACTACTACTTAAAGCAGATTGTCTTTTGTCCGATAACAGACAAAGAAGTATTGGATACAGTTCATTATCACGTTCTAATTCAGTATTACAAATGAATACAACAAGACCTAAAAGCCTCTATCGGACGCAATCTCATCGTAATTGTGATAAATTTGAAGAAACAAGTTAAATGTGCATTTAGTTTTTCAAATTCATTAAGGAATCAAAAAAATAAATACAAATACTTATATGGTCTCAGCAATTTTACCAGAGGCACACTTTTCTTATAATTATAATGAAAATATGTTCAAAGCAGTGTATTGTTTATTATATGAATATGTCACTGGCATCAATCCAGAAAATTAACAAATTGTAAATACATTAGAGGCTCTTATTACCCATAAAATTTAGAAGCATTTTGTTTTTAAAAGGTATTACTTATGTTAATGAGGTCACCATTAGTTCTCTAGACCCTTTGTGTGTGGCCCTGTCTATATTGGGTATTGTCGATGACTTAATAAAAAACAAATATCGATATAATAATAGCAAAAGTCATGTTTCGACAAAATCACTTGTCATCTTCTGCAATACATATTTAAATAGAGCAATAAATTAAAAATACAGCATTGACGTAAACAAAATAAACATGAAAAATTAATTCATTAAAAACTTTTACAGTAAATTCAGTCCCTTGAGAAATTTAAACATTGAAACATCGTTTATATCACATAATAGTCATTTATATATAAGAATAAAAGAGATTTTCTGACTTGTACATCGAAATCACCAGTATTAAAAGAAAGAAAATGATCAGAGAGAAGAGAGATATCTATGCACTGTTCATTAACCCTAGTCACAAAGTGTCTGGAAGTCTTACCAATGTAAGAAATGTCTCCATTATTGGGACACTTAAAATATAAACAATACAAGACCTAAGTAAACTTGGTGTGCTATCTTTCAAATGGAAAACAACCACCTAATTTTCAACTTTTAAAGATAACATTAATTGAAATATTTTTCTATTAAAAAGACTCTTTTGAAGTGTTGTAAATTATTTAGTGGTTTTCCTTTAAAGAGAGGTCACCCAAATGTTTACTTATGTCTGCTCTTGTTTATATTTTTAAGTGTCTAAATAATGCAGACATTTCTTACATTGGTAAGACTTCAAGACACATTGTGACTAGGGTAAATGAACACTGCAAAGCAATCTTCCTTCTCTCTGATAATTTCAGAGTATTATCTTTTGGTACTACTCTGATTTCTTACCAAAGTGCTTGACAAAATACATCTCAAATTACATACATGGCAGCAAACAACAGGTAAAGTTTAACAATACCATCTCATCCCATCGCAACATCCACTATGGTGTCGCACAAGGCTCTGTCTTATCTCCCATACTCTTCAACTATTACATGAATGACATACCAAACCACAAACTCCAAACACAAACATCACACAATATGCCGATGACATCACCATACACACACTACCATTGCCACACTTGAATACAGAACAATAAATACCTCAACATTCTCCAAAGTTACTTAACTCTAAACAACCTACATCTCTCCATTCCAAAATGTGCCACAACACTCTTTTCACCTGACAAAAAACAATCCAACTATACTCCAAAAATCCATACAAACAACATCCAAATCTCACTTAACAAAACACCAAAGATTTTAGGTATCACTTTTGATACTAACTACACCTTCAGAAAACATGCAAAAAACAGACAAAATCCAAATAACGCATTAATATTCTTAAAGCATTAGCAGGAACAATATGGGATCAATCCAAAGAAACAAGCATTTGCACATACAAACAATTCATAAGACCACTCATCAATTATGCCTCATCCATCTGGACCCCAACATTATCCAAAACACATGTAAACAAACTACAAACAGTACAAAATGCTGTACTCAGAATAGCCATAGGATTCACTTTACCCACAAAACAGATCTCCTTCACTACGAGACAAATGTTCCTCCCATACATGACCACATGACACTTAAATACACAAACACTCGCCCAATTACACCATCCTAATAAACATCATCTTACAACGTAAACTTAAACGGAATATTTATAACCAAGCATAAACACCTACTTCCACCAAACACATCACTTGACCTAGATGATAATATGTACCTACAAACAAACATTCAAAACAATTCATACAAACAGAGTTTCAGATACAATTCAACGTCTTATCCATAATCCAATTCTTAACACAGCTACACAGTGACTCATGTCATTTACTCAACCAACTCCAAAACAAAATAAATCCCAATATAGCTAACATATGTCCATCATGCAAGCAATCACCCAACAAAACATTACACATATTTAGCTGTTCACATCATCCTAAACACTTGAATGTATCTGACCTATGGTCAAATCCATCAGAGGTAATCAAATTCAAAAACCACACTGGGAGGACTACCTTTTTTCACAGGGTAGGGGCTACAACAACTTTTCCTGTCCAAGTTTCAGTCCCATTTTTTCAACAACTGTATCTTTGTTTTCTATGTTTTTCAGCTTCACCAACAACTTTTCTTTATTTTAACCTCTGTCTGCTTAACTTTTCCCTGCATATTTGCTTTGCATAACACCAACTTATGCTGTTTGGCCATTGCCTCTTTTGGTATTTACATGACAGTCCTGTACCCTTTTTAACTCTTTCCTTCTACAGAGTATCAGGTTGCCCATACTCTTGGGAAACTCCTGGAAAATTGTTTAATAACCTGGTTATCTCCTGTAAATTTTGGATCACAGTATATTTTTTTTATGTCGTATTTTACTAGCAGCACAACTATAATTAATATTATTAAAATAATAAAAGCTAAACTTCTTTGATAACTTTTGTTTTAATTTAAAATAAATTATAAGTATGATTCAGATTGCTAAGCACAACGATTAAGTTGCAGAGACTGGTATTATGACTGACAATAGAAGCTAATGAATTGACAAATAATGCAGAGAAAAAGGAAGACTTCAATCTGCTCTCAAAATCAAATGCACTGAGAAACAAAGTGAAGGAAAAATCTAATGTCTCAAATTGTTAAAAAGTTTCAAATTTAAATGAATATCTTAACCACTTGGACTAAATTATGTTTGACTAACTGTTTAGAAATGTATATGTATGTTTGTGGCCTTAAAGGGGAGGAGGAAGCCATCAACAAAATATTTGTATTTATAGTACATAGATACATATATAAGTAACATTGAAAAAACTTGAAAAAAGTACTGGAAAAGTGTGGGTACCTTGAGTATGTAGTCTATCTGGATGCTTGTTCCACCACTACTGTATGTTATTTGCTTTGATCGTCTCTGTTTGGACTATGTGTTGATCACTACCATTATACATAATGTGTCATTGCAAAGTCTAGAATCCTTTCCCCTCCTTCGTTTCTTATCCCAACACCATGTCTTCCTATGATATCTGCTACATCATTTCACTCACCAACATGGCCATTTAGGTCTCCTCCAACCCACAGTTGCTCCTCCTCTGGTATACTTATCACCACTCCTCCTAGGTGCTACCAGAAGTTATTCTTCTCCTCCAATTATAATTAATTTATCTTACTATTTCAATTAAATGAGAGATATTAAATAAAGCTTTACTTTTTTGTTGTATTTAAGAGTAATAATAAAATGTTAACTAGTTATAAATTTGTTGTACTTTATAAAAAAATAATTAAATCATAATATCATCTATAGAACAGTTTTTTATAATAGTATTAATTTTTCTCACTATATTGCAATCGTAAGATACAATATATTAGGTACTTGACACCGGTTTGGATAAGGTCAGTTAATAAAAATATTTTAATAAAATGTAAAGAAAGATTTATAAAATTTAAAGTAAAATTGAATATTACTACTTTGCCTTTTCAGTACTGGGAAGCTTTGAAATTTTGTGTTGAGTACAATGTACCGGTGACGGAGGAGTTGGCAGAGAAACTGACCCCCGGGCGTGGTGGTGGCAGCGCCGGTGGGCATTCCAGCATGCCAGAGCCAGAGAGAATCCGATTACTAGAAGGCATTGCTGAGGTCTGCCTCAATCAAAGACACTATCACCTGGCGTGCAAGAAATACACCCAAGCTGGCAACAGACAAATGGCCATGAAGGTATGTACCTATTGTGATGTAGATGCGCGTCTATGAAGGTGACATGAATAGAAACGCAAGTAATAGTTGATTATTCAGACGTTTGTACCTTTGATCAATAGATACTGTTAGTTGTTTTCTCTTCTCTTAATTATTTTATGATCACTGGATCACTCAAAAACCATAACACCGTGTTAACTGGAGTAAAAAAATATCTTTAATTTTTTTTTATTCATTTGACTATTTTATGGTCTAAATGAATATTATTTTCCGCCCATGGTCTTTTTTCTCTTATTTCCCGCAAACATCTTTGAAGTAAGGTTTAACTCCATAGACCATCACATAGAAAGGTCAAAATTAGACACAAGTTATAGAAAACAAAAGTTTATTAGATTTGGTGAAACAACCCACATTTTGCATAACTCTATCAAAACTAGGAAACTTTTTTCATCAAATTGGACTTGATACCACAAAAAAGACACTTTCACAGGATTCGCGTTGCGTCTACCCCACCACACAATTGGATTTGTTCGAATATTACCCAAACAACTTTACATTCCATTGCATCAAATTTGCTACCCAAGATACCAAAATGAGTGTGTATAGTATTTATTTAGTTAGCATAAGATAACCCCAAACACCGGATTTTGCACCTGGGTGACTAGAATCTGTCACATATTTTCGGAGTGTGGGGGAGAACCCCCAGTGACAACATACGATTTGGACAAGTGTGCTAGGAACATCAACAAGAAAAATAAAACTGATGCATACTTGTAGAACAGCCTCTACCAACTATGTAATACAAGTCGAAAAACTGAGTCACAAAATTCGATTGTTTAACACATTTTTCAAAATAAGTATTGAATGTATATGCTACAGATTCTGAAACAACTAATGTTGGACATTGATTGATTAATTGGCGAGACGAGAAGAAAACTAGGAGAGGGCTGTTGATTTTTGTTTCCATCTATGGAAGATGCACCGCAGTTTTTTGGGGGTTTTGCCACTAGCCTCCCAATTCCATGAAGCATCGAGACTGTAGTGGCTAGCTGGGTATTGGAAGATGCCGTGATCAGCGTCCTCGGGGCCACAGCTACTACATAGTCTGAAGATGTCGCTTGTGGCTCTATTGATCTTGTACTGTCAGGATCTAAGATCTGGGTGATGGCCGCATCTAAGTCGCTCTTCGATAGACCTTTTTCAGTTTTGAGACGAAGATAACCCTCTATTGGGCCCGTAAACTTCAGCCTTTCGTGGTAAACATCTTTTGGGCTGAGTTCGCTTTTTATCTTAGATTGGGCAATATCAAAAGTATACATATTCAGTGTTGGTTTGGTCTTCACTGGTTCCTTTTCCGCCTCTTTATTGCCTAGAATTTGGCGGTGACTGGGACACAACGTGAGGGTGAGTTGGGTCTTCATTTAGTTGATCTCGCTTTACTTAGTCTTCTTTGACAGTTGGCCTTTTCAGGTATTTGTTGATTTGTTTCTTGATCCACCTATCTTCCTTGTTAATTTTAACTTACTGGTCTTTTGCTAATTAGATCTGAAGGCATTGGCTTTCTGCTTTCTGGTGGTATAAATCTTTACCATTGACAGTCATTACTTTCCCGTTATCTTTGTTACTTTGTTTATCTGTGAGGTTCCTAAGAAGTCTCAACATATCTTTGTTCCACTTAGCATCTAAAACCTTTCTTTTCCAGATGTCCAATTTCTTTTTCTTAATCATCTCCTCGACCACTTTCTTCTGGTTGTTGAATTCTTCACTACTAATATTCCCGATAGTATTCATTCTGATCTGGTCCATTTGATTTTTCTATCCATCCAACTTTTCCGTTAATCCCAATAGCTTATATGCTTATAAGTAGATTTGAGAATTTTAGTTCTGAGCTTCTTTAATACTCATTGTTTTCTATCCTGTTTGTGGAGATGTCTTCATCGACCTCGTTTTGGAACTCTTTCCATTGAGCCTCTTCGGTCCAGATTATTTTTTCGCCTATAATTTTGGTGTTGTTGATTTAGATGTCAATGTTCAGAGGCAAGAGTCTGTTTGACTTCCTAAGTACAGTTATTAGCGAATGGGCTAACATGAAGGAATAATCGGGGGGATGTGTGCGTTGGTGATGTAGATGGAGTTTTTATTTTTCTGAAGGAGTTCGATGCGCATAGTTTCTGCTTCAGTGATATCGTTCATAGGTGTATGAGTTTGTTTATACACAATACTATTCTTGATGTAAGTAATTGATTTAGATAAGCTTTGCATCTGAAAGAATTGGTTTTGGACATGGGTGACTAGAGCTATCCTAGATTTTTAAGGCGGTGTGGGGCCGTAACTGGCAATATACAATCTGGATATACATAAGTACTCATCAAGCAGTACCTGTCTAGTTTTAAGTAAGCCACAGTTTTCATATATGTCACATCCCATGATAGAGCCTTAAATTTGCTATTTATTAGTATCAAAATCGGTTTGCATCAAATTTATTTGGATAACCTTTAGCGCTTCTGAAAAGACCATTTTTGTACATCTTGACTAGAACCAGCCTACTCTTTTCGAAGGTTGTGGAGGCGGACCCCCACCGGCAACATACAATTTGGATATGGTTGCTAAATGTTTGCTGTTTAATTGTCAGCTATTTTACTGTTAAAATGATGATTCTAAGTAAAATAAATTCATGAAATCTAATAAATGCTAAACAAGTATTGTTAATAATGTTATTTCAAAGTCGTTTTATATCCAGCTACGGGTTGTAATTTGTTAATTTAGCTTCAAAAGAATAAAAAAACAATATTCTCAATTTAACTACCTAAACGATGTTAAAACAATTTTTATTTTGTTTTCGTAACTATACATAATACTAAAAAGTCAAAGAAATTAGAACTAATTATAAAATTAATATAAATATTAATTAGTTTCTTTCCTAGTATATAATTACAAAAACCAAAAATAAAGTTTGTGTATTAACATTTTGTATTTAGGTATTGAAATTGAGAATATTTTCTTTTGAAGACAGATGCTCAAGTAACACAAACCTTTGATAAAACATTATTATTTTGCCAAAAGAGAAAAGGCGTGATTCCTTTCGTGCATTCACAGTAACCAATAAATAGGGAGAAAGTAAAATAATAAATTATATGCACCACCTATTCAGGACAAATTGATTTAATGTTCAGTGCCCCATGGGCTGTTTCTTGCGGAATTTGGAATGTATAAAAGTCGAGCACAAAAGGTTGACCAAGTTGGAATGAGATAAATGATCTCGGTGCAAGCAGCATGCACGTAAAATTTATTTTATTTAGAGAAAATAGCATATTTATTTTGTATATCATAATATGTAGAATGAGACAAAATATTGAATAAATTTCATAAAACATGCCTGAGTTTATCCACTTAAAAACACAAAAGTAACTAGAAGTATGTAAGTCGTTGAAGCAACTAATACATCAGTTCCAAATGATTAGCTCACTAAAGATTCCACACGGGTCTCACTAAATAGTAACGAACTAAACAAGATCTTTAAAATTTCCCAAAAACATAAAACAACAAATTTCCTTTATTATGTTTTATTCCGACTTGTTTCGGTATTTCAAAATGCTTTTCAAGGAGATTAAGTTTCTACACGGATATCAATAGATTTTAAATCAACTATGACGTAAATACTACCTAGGTAAATGAAGTAGAAAGGTGGTGGGGGTGTTTACCTACAAAATAGAGAAGGCAAATTATGATCCTACGAATTTCACTAAGTATGATTAACATTTTTATATTTTGTTCACCTATATTAGTTAATTTTCTAGTGAATCTAAATACTGAATATTAAGATAATAAATTAGATGGCTAGATGTTCCAATAATTTCCATTTCTACGTTATTTTTGTTGAAATTTCTATTAATTAGGTGAACTTAATTACTATTCCTATAATAAGTTATGCAAATGGTTAAGTTTTCTCTGTTTTTTGTCGCCTACCTCTTCACAGTCTTTGTATAATCAGTTTACCTTTCATTGTTTATATGTATGGTGGATTTTAAATTTTATTTAAATTATGGCTAAAATTCCATTAATAAACTGGAACTGTTTCTTTTTATTGTGTTCCATTATCGCTAGCATGTCTAGTATATCTTTACTAACTTATTTTTGACCCCCTCCCCCCTGTCTGATCGAAATAACCGGAAAATGATTCTAGAATTGAAATGGCAGATCCGATCTTGGTTGCATAAAGAGCTGCATTAGGTTAGAATATAATAAATTAACGTATTACTTATATTTTCGCTGAAATGACTCTGAAATCCAAACGAAAATTTCGATGTTGCTAAAAACGGGGCGGTACACCAAAGTTGAAACAAATCGATTGATACAATTGGATTTAGAAGTATATTTTCAAGATCATCACATATACCACTTAGGTTCTAAGAAATGACAATTTTAAAACAGGTTTAGGATCATATATTCCTTTTCTATATTACAGTACTGGTGATTTGTTTAAATTAATCAATTTAAATAACCGAGGTGGTATATTTTTACGCCCCCATATTCCCAGTAAAATCCAACACCAAAACTTCAGAATAAAACATAGATTTGGTGGTGACGTTAATACCTACATCCCGTAAAAAACAACGTCATATGCTATCGATTTGGTGACGACTTTTTCACAGCAAACAAATGAAAACTGATGAAAAGAAACATGTATTTGTGGAATTCCGCCATAAATAAAATGATTGCTTCCCTAAATAAATAAGAAATCTCGCGGCATATAGGGGCGGGCATAATCAGTTAATGGTGAGAATGACTTCTCTAAGTATCATCAAACACAATGTTCCAGTTAATGGTTGAGAATTGCACCACAAACGCATATAGTGCTGGACTTAGTCAGGTAGTAAAAGAGGATTTCTCCTCAAACACAAATGTTGTACATAGTCAAATAAAATTGAACTATTATTGTCAAAGCATAGGAAATCACAATTTAGCCTCGGAATGCTATGTCGATTTGTTTGCATCGTCCTTGTCATCTTCGTTGAAAAACTACCGATTTATAATTTTTGGGGTTTGAGAGACAACCAAATTGTTGTTTTGTGCAGTTTTCGGCTTTGCTGATTCGACCACCTTTCGCTGACTATTCTGTCAAAGGTCTCGTCCTCGTCTGATGGGGCGGTTCGTTTCCGTTTCTTTGTGTTGCTTTGACGGATGTTAAGTAAGGTTTTGTCAAATCAGCATTGACGTACACCAGACATTGTGACCAACTCCTTATAGTCTTTTTGTACCACCTCTTTTAGGTGGGTGTTAACTTTACGTCGAGTAAGGAATTCAATGCTTAAAATGGATCCTTTTAAGTGGAACATTATCTTTGACTTCTTCGTATAGAGTAGGCTCTCCATCAATGGGATATTGCGCCCATAATTTATTAATGTATAGAAGTGTACTTGGCATCCCAAAGTCGTGTAGTATGAAATTACCTTCAAAGCTAATGTTGATATTGCCCGCTACTTTAAAAGTTTCATGTCCGTCTTCCTGTAAGCTCCAAGAGTCGTTCTCCTTTAACAGGTACCGAGATTGGAGTTATCAGTTTAAAATAGCGCTTTTTGAAAGTGTCTCAGTCGCCAATTCCTCATTTCAATCCTTTCCTGGATCAGTAATCTTGCCTCTGCTCACAGTGAGCTCAGTTGTGGCGTTAAGCACGCCACTGATATGCTCCCAACAGTGGGGAATTGTTTTACCAATTAGCTTTATTTCTGATACTGTTATTATTGTAGTTGTTGTACTACTTTCACTGTCTGCTTGCCAGAAAAACGACCTTCATACTTGTAAACTATTTTCCATTCAAATACATATCTGCCATTCACCTTTTCACACATTATCCCAATTGCGATGATACATGATTTCAGCCATACCTACTTCTCATCGGACGTCTAGGTATAATGGTTTTGATAGTTCGACAACAAACTTGGATCGTTCGTTGCTGGGAAACGTAGCTACATTGCTGTTTGAATGGAAAACGAGATAAAAGTCTTCACTGTCTACCATAGTGCTGTCTGTGATGACTGATTTTGAGCGCAACCTAATTTATGTAGTACTATAACTAATCTGGCGAAAATGAAGGATGAATACTATTGACTGTTTGAAGTCGATTGGAACAGTGCCACTCGATGTGAAGACAAATAGTAAGTTACTGAATTGTATGTACGGTCAATTGCTTGTACTGTGGGGTCTCAAATGTTTTATGTACTGGTTCTCTTGGCTCTTGGATTCGAAGAAGCGGACTCGTTGTGTTACCAGTGATTTGTGGTTGGATAACATCTGTGATCCAATCGCCACCATCTCTGTATATTGATGTAGGCAGTGTAGACTTAAGGCGGCATCTATGATGCGTCTTTGTATGTTGACAAAATATGATTCCAATTAACTCTATAGCTTGTAGTAAGTGTATAGATGCAATAATATATGCATCTAATGTTATTTACTGAGCTAATGTAACCAAATTATAGCCTCTGGGAGCCTGTTGATGAAATAGCTTGCAGTAGCCCTCGGAATTATTCTGGACTACTTTGACCCTTATCAAGTACCATCAATAAACATTTTGAGGCCACAAAATGACTCCAATCAGTTCGAAAGCTCATATTCAGTGTCTATAGACAATAGTACATGCACCTATTTGTTTTTATTGGGCTGATTTGCATCATAATATGATCTCTGGGACCTGATAAAATAGCTTCCACTCCACTAGCTCTTGGAATCACTTTGGACATTATAAAGTACCATCAGTAAACATTTTGAGGCAATATTTGTGGCTCCAATCAGTTCAATAACTTATATTCAGTGTATAGAGACAAAGTATATGTACCTAATTGTATTTATTGGGCTGATTTGCACCATATTATGGTGTCTGGTACCTGGGCTCTCAGTAGCTCTCAGATTCACTCTGGACAACTTTGGCTTTGATCTAGTACCATTAGTAAACATTTTAAGGAACGTTTTGAGGCCTCAATAGCTCATATTCAGTGTCTATAGACAATACACCTAATTTTATTTATTGAACTAAATTGCACCTATTTTAGCCTGTGGAACCTGTTGAAACAAATACTCCCAGTAGCTCTCAGAACTATTTTAAACATCTTTGAGGACATCTAATATCTTGCAGAAGCTTAGAAACCCAATAGAACGGCATTACAAAAATAAAAAATTGTCTTTAGAATATAAATATAAGATATTGAACTGATTCAAGTCATAATATGACCTCAAGGATCTGCCAAAACAGGTCCCAGTAACTCTCAAAACCCTTCTGAACCACTCCGATTTTCATCTAATACCACAAAGCATTTTATTAGTTGAACATATCGGTGTCAAAGATGTATATGGAACAAGATGTTTCCTTTTATGTCTAAATTTGCCTTTTCTACTTTTCCCTAGGTTTCTGGCTAAAATGGTCTATGACATTATCAGCAAATATTTAGTGAATTAAATGTTTGTTTCAATAGATTTATAAAGTGTATAGCTACAACTTTTAAAAGATATTCAATTAAAGAATTTGCTTCCATCTGCCTTAGTTGCAGCTTTTCCTCCATTTTGAGATAATTTTAACTAAAAGTAGCTCATAGCGTCATATAGAAATTTTATATGACCTTGAAAATAATTTTATAGATATATTATGCCCATCTTTCTATTTATTGATATGGTTTAAATGCTTTGTTTCTGACATTTTCGAGATTTTGTATAAAATGCTTATATTCTTTTTCTTAGTGGCATTCGTATTTAAATGGAACGTAGGTCCTTAATTATCAATCGATGATCATAATTCTTTTTTATTGTGTACAAAGAACATACTCATAAATTATTTTTAGAATTTTTTATACTAATTTATCACTTTCTTTTCTGAATTGAAAAAATAAATCTTTTAGTTTTATATTCCACAGGGGCAGCCTAATTTTGAATGAATTTATTAGTTAATTTGATGACGTCATCAACTTAATGTGCTGTAATAGTTTTATTATGATATCATTAGGTTCCTTGGGATGTCTGCTTTAATGAAATGTCTAATCATCCATCCTATGTTTAAACATTAAATAACATTTACATTAATTTAATGACTTATTTCTAGCTCTGGCCCCTTTTATATAAAAGTGGACATATTATTTCGTTGTAGTCGAATTTTCTTTACACCATTCAGAAAATATGTGTGCAGCAACAAATATTATTGGAGGAGGGAATGCCTGGCTCCCGGATTTTTTTTCAATTTTATGACGTTCTTTATGTTTTTTTATACTGCGAATAGTTTTTTACGAATATTTCTATAAAACGATTTATTTACGAATTTTTTAATCGATAGATTAATACAAATAGTTCTATATTACGACTTTTTTGTGTTAGCCCATTTTGCTAGACCGTGTACAGTGGAATGTTTGACTTCTTTTCTGTAGGCCCTCCTGAAATCCGGTGACACCGAGAAAGTGATCTTCTTTGCCAATGTAAGCAAGCAACGCGATATCTATGTAATGGCGGCCAATTTCCTTCAAACCGTTGACTGGAGACGTGACCCTGAGATCATGAAGAGCATTATTCAGTTCTATACCCGGGGCAAGGCGCTTGATTCACTGGCCTGGTTTTATGAGGCCTGCGCTCAGGTAATGCAGGTCGATGTTTTATGAGGCCTGTGCTCAGGTAATACAGGTCGATGTTTTATGGGGTCTGTGCTCAGGTAATGCAGGTCGATGTTTTATGGGGTCTGTGCTCAGATAATGCAGGTCGAGGTTTTATGGGGTCTGCGCTCAGGTAATGCAGGTCGATGTTTTATGAGGTCTGTGCTCAGGTAATGCAGGTCGATGTTTTATGGGGTCTGTGCTCAGGTAATACAGGTCGAGGTTTTATGGGGTCTGTGCTCAGGTAATGCAGGTCGATGTTTTATGAGGTCTGTGCTCAGGTAATACAGGTCGAGTTTTTATATGGTCTGTGCTCAGGTAATGCAGGTCGATGTGTTATGTGGTCTGTGCTCAGGAAATG
>JAUYWI010076675.1:0-13677 GCA_034780595.1 Parotoplana pacifica
CCCTCCCCCCCCAGACAAACCCCACATCTAACAAGTTGATTCGCGACATTCGTCAACAAAACCTTCATATTGGATGCTAATAATAAATCAATTATATTAAAACTTTTTCTTAAATCGTCGAGCACCAGAGCTAAAAATGCTAACTGAAATCACCACAACAACAATATTAACAGAAATTTCTGGCATAATTATTTGTATTCTTATCCACCGCAAATGCTGCCACTCTTATGATACAAAATACCGCAGGGCAGAAGAAAACAGCAGGACATCGTAAGAGCCCATCATCATAAGTGCAAATCAGTATAAACGCGACCATTATGAAAGCGAATCACTGTCAGCGCGATTATCATAGATGCGAATTATCATAAGAACAAATGCACAAAAATGGCATTTCATTCTAAAATAACGACTGCTCAGAAATTCCATTTCATCATAAGTGCGAATGACCAAGAGAACGAATTCCATTTTTTAGTGAACCAGTTCACCGAGACTTTCCTTGTACTTTTTGATTTTTCCTTTTTGTATAAATCAATGTGGTTTTCAGACCATCTTCTTTCTTTCGTTCTTCCTTCCTCGATTGCCGTAGACTTGGGTCTGGTCTGCCAGCGTCCTACGAATTCATAATAAGGGACCTAAGAGTGATGTAATGAACGTTGCTGATTGGACTTCCTTTTGAAGTAGAAGGCTGGCTGGCTGACTTTGGAGTTGATGGATCTTCTTCTCCCGCTAAGTGTCTGAGATGAAGCAGTGGGCAATTCGTACTCGGTGAAGGAGTGTTTCTTCTGTTCTGGATTTGTTTGAGGTCTACTTCTGGGGTGAGCAGGGCTCTAAAAACAGACCCTGTTTTAAATCCTGTACATTTAATTTCCGACCATAGAGAAGCACACCAGAGGTTCCTTTGAGTAAAATCTGAATGTTTGCATAATTATAACACAAAAGGGAAAATATGGCACAAAATAAATTACTAAAAAATATGACTGATGCAACAATATAAAAGGAAGGATGGAATATTACAGTACAAATTAAACATTTAAAAAATCACTTACCACGAAAAAAACACAGATTAATAGCAAAATGCTAGTAGTAACGCAAGTAATAATGGCTAGAGTGGTAACGATAGAGAAGTTAAATTGGCCAAACTCCTAAGAAATCAACTCACTTTTTTAAATCGGTCATTAATTCCAAAAGAATCGTAATAACTAGACTCTGTACACAGGCAGGAAGGGGCACACTGCTAGTTATTCCAATTCATAAAAACAAACAACTAATTGTTCTGCTCCAGCCATATAAATGTAAGCAACCACTTCCAACACGAATCCTGAATAATTAATACCTACCCACATAATATGAATATATACATATTAGAAAGGAGGAATAGTACAAGAATAATAATACAATGACAATCGATGCAATAGCCCGGTGAATGGATGCCAAAAAACAATTGGAACTATGCATACATAATAAATGAGACTGAGTAGGCCTGTCATCGCTAGAGCTTTTTAGTTCTAGATCTAATTATAAAGAATCAGAGGGAAATAATGTTCACATAGATTATAATGACCATGAACCCCTAAATGCCATTGTGGCTCAGCCATCTATGAGGTAGAACTGTTGATACAACTAGACATATGCATACATACATATATCCAGAAATAGCATTCCAAATGGAACTTTACAATTAATTTAACAAATACAATGTATGCAACAAGCGGTTGAACCAAGAGAAGCCATAGAAAACAGATCAAATAAAGTAGGTACTTTTCGATCAAATAATCGATGTTTATGTCAAGATTTGTGTTGTTATAATGATCATTGCTCACAGGAATTAAGTTGAATAGTACATTTACTTATTCTGCTGTAGATATATACCTCTGAGCAGGACCAGAAAAAGCCGTCTGGTTATTTTCTTCTATTTGTTCAACTTAGTTTTAATTTTAATGACATTTAATGTGCCCGGTCTTATCCCACCTGTTTTTAGTTTTAAACGTTATACTATACAAATTGTTTCAAACAACAAATATTTGTTCCAAATAGATTTGCGATATACCACCCGGGAATTTAAAAACGTCGCACCGAAAATCGTATCTCTTTTTGCATATTATTGGTTGACCAATTTTAATTTAGAGTGATTATACACTTGAAGTTTTAAAACATCAATCAACAGGTGGTTGGCCATCAAAAGGGCCGTTGTCGCGTTCGCTGGCTTGAAGGGAGGTTAATCAGTACTTGATTGGACCACCTCTGGCTTCAACAGCAAGACGAAGTCAATCAATTTATCTCTATGAACTCTTGATGGGTCTCTCTCGCCCGCCATTCTCGGAGGGCTGTCTGCCATAGCTCTTCCAAGCCTTGGGCCTTATGGGCTTCCACACGGGCTTTGATAGTCAACAGACTGAATGTCTGTATTCCCTTTATTCTGTCAACTGAGTGACACATTGATCTAACGACGCAATAATGTCTTGGCCACACCATGCCTGCACCTAACTATTACCTAACTGCTTCTTCAGAATTGTCCTGTTAGTAGAAGGTAGCCATGTCGCATTGTGGGCTGCTACATTAAACTGAGACAGTTGATATCACGACAATTGAGTGGAATGTTAGTTGCGACGTTTTTAAATTCCAGGGTTGTATTATTTATAATCTATTTCTCGAAAAGATTTTATTCAACACGACCACATAGGTTCGGTTAAATTTGACGTCACATAAGAAAACAGACAGATAACTTTAATTGTTGTTCTACTTTTTTTAGAACCTATAATTACTAGCTATTTTGCCCAACAATTACAGCCTTTATTGTGTCTAATAGAGAGATAATTAGGCAAAATCTCTTCGGCAGCAGAGTATCCAGGTATTAGTAAAGCACCTACAAATTCCCTAGGAAGTTATATTTTAAATTTATTTTTAAAAATAATAGCTGACATAACTAATGACTGTCACACTGTCAAGCATCAAAGCAATTCAAACTGTTTTCATAATATTTAACATGGCATAAATCTACAAAAAACGATATTGAAATTCAATCCTTTTAACGAAATCAAACCAATAAGGAAATTAAAACCGAATATGAGAATTGCAATTAATAAATAACGAACCAGTTTTAATAAAATATACATAGACGGTTAACTGATTATTAGAAATAATGTTTTTCAAATTCCCAGCATCATTTCCCCCCCTTAAAAGTGTAGACAAAAAATAATATGAAGAGTAGGTATATAAAATAAACCAATTAAACTATTAAAAAGTTAATCATATTTGTGGTTGTATGTCCTTCTACCGTTACATTTGTTGGGATTACTTTCACTGATCAAAAACGACATATATTTTGGAAGCCAAATTTTCATTTCAAATAAAATAGTTTATAAACAGAAAAGATGTGTAATTAAAATTGAATCTCTAATAACAGTTCCACAGTAGCTGTCGTTTGTCTTTTTGTGTCTATGATCGGAGTTTATTGTATCGAAAATTTTTGATATTGTTCGCATGTGGTGATCAAAATTACGTTAGAAATTTTATAGGTACCTAGCCAGCTAGGCGATATCAAAATTAGATCTAGTTACTAAATATCCCAAAGGTAACCTAATCTTTGACAACATTTTAATGCATCTGAAGAGAATTTTGTACCAGAAAATAAATGAACAAAAGCTGCACATTTTGCTACAACAATCGATTCTCTAAACAAGGAAGAAGAACATTAATTTATCTTCAGAGATATACAACAACGACAACAAAAACACAATGAAAGGGACTGCTTTATGAATATATCGTGCGAGTCTTAAATATTTATCAAAATAAATTGTTAGCTTTCCTGCTAAAGTCAATATGGTGACAATATAAGATCTGACACCTGATTGATAGGGAATCAACTCTAGCGCTTTACAAAATCAGTCGTTACAAAATATGAATGCACTTTGGAACGACTATAAATCCAACTTAAAAGATTTTTTAAGACGATATCAAATTAAAGTTATTTGCATCCTAACTACAAGTCAATCTGATACAAAAATAGAAGCATATATGTACAGCATGGGAAAATATACGAACATTTTATATTACTCAGACTGTGATTATGCCTAGCTGATGAGAGGCCCAACAAGGCCGAAACAGCTGTCCTCGGCTATCATTTGCGAGTAATATGAATAAGTAGTATATTTTAATAAAAGTATTCCTGTTTCTTTATTATTACTCTTAACACTACCAAAATACAGAGTGTTTCATAATTCCTTTTTTAAAATAAGAGCAGTGATAAAATATTTTAAATACTTTTACTTATATACATTTACAAAATATTTACAGTTCACATAGTCATTTCAACAAATGTTCAAAATGCGAGCCTCCTTCCTTCCTGAATACAAAGACGAATCCATTTTCTAAAGCTTACCATGACAACTATTAATGTTGCTTCACTGATTTTAGCACATTCATTTCGTATGGCATTCTGTAAGTCAAGTATTGTACGAGGCCGATTTATATACACAACGGATTTTAAATGGCACCACAAAAAGAAGTCCAAGGAACAAAGGTTTCGGCTACGAGGTGGCCACTTGTTGTTGTTGTTGTTGGGTTCACCCAAGAGCTTGAGCATTGTCGTCTAACGCGGGAATGCGGCCGATCGCCCTCAGGTACATCAGCAGCTGGTAGGCGGTTATCTCGGAGCAGTCTGGGTTAGGGGAGCCGAAGGCTTGGGAACGTTCATGGAACCACTTCGGGCATTGAAGATTGTGTGACTTTGCGGGCATCAAAGCCTTTCAAGCTCAGTACTTCTAGTTGATTGAGTCTTTTACAATCTTTTTTCTTAGTACTTTCAACCTGGGCCCCGAAGTGGAGCAGTCTGTCTAGAGTAGAGTCACTCCTAGAAAGGTGACTTGTTTGCTCGTTTTAATAGTCTCATAATTGATCATGATGGGGATATCGCGCTTGGCTTCCTTCGTCTACGTGGTGAACAGAATGCTTTCTGATTTCTAAACTTCGAGTTTCTGCTTCCAGTCCTTCACCCATGTACGTAGCTCATCAGCAGCCTCTTGACTGTACCTACTTCTCCTGGCTGTTTCCAAATTGTTATGTTGGGAGGCTATGGCCAAATCGTAGGCGAACAGATATTTATTCACCTTGTCTGTCATCCTGTCGTCGATGTCGTTAATCCAGAGGAGGATAAGTGTGGGTGCCAGAATACTCCCCTGAGGGAGCCCTTCCATGAACAGGTGGAACTTGCTATATTGTTTGTTATTGACGCGTACTCTTGCTTTCCTTTCGTCAGAAACTGTTTGATCCATTGGATCATGCACTTGGGGATACCAGCCATAAACATTTTCACAATCAGACCCTCTTTCCACACCTTGTCATAAGCACGGGAGAAATCATACAGGGTGGCTATGGTTCTTTTTGATGGATCTTGTATGGATTTTATCAGGCGAGCAATCTGGTCCTCAGCTGATCTATGAGACCTAAAACCGGTTGGTTCGTGAGGCTGATTAGTCTGTAGCTCCCCAACTCGCTTAAGTCTTTGCCTTTCTTAGGGATCGGGGATAATGGTCGCTCTCTTCCAGCTAGGTGGGACATCTTTTTCCTTCTATGATCTATTGATTATCTCAGTCAATTTCTCTCTGCCTTTCTTACTCAGCTGTTTAATCATGATTGGATGTATATTATCGTCGCCCGCGGTTTTTTCGTTTTTTAGCTTACTAATGCCATATTGATCTCATGGACATGGATATCACCGCACCCGTTGTTCCCTTGCCAAGGCAGTTTTGCAAGTTCTCTTTTCATGCTTGTATCTTTCCTTTCTGATCTCACTGTCTCTGGCCTTACTATGGCGGAGTCTTGATACCGAAGCGTACTCTTTTGCGAAGACTTCTGCTTTCCCTTTGTCTTTGTATATGGTTCTCTTGTTCTGAGCCCTGTAGTGTTGTGAGTTGTGGTGATGGTAATCGCTTTGCCTTCTGTTTTTTTGGTTTCGAATATCTTCTTGACATCTTTCGTTTGATATAATTATTCCTACCAAATATCTTAACTTGTTGGCCATTCAGACTATGTTGACTGGGTCATTTCCCTTTCTTGATATTCATATTACTTTTGTCTTCTTTAGAGTAATCCTCAGATTGAATTTTTTTTTAGATTTATCGTTGAGTTTTTTTAATAGTTAGTTATTATCCCAATAAATATCAAAAAGTTGCCACGTGGGTGGTACAGTGCAATTTATGGGTCCTTACGACGCTTCCCCTATTTTCCATTGTTTATACAGCCCCACAATTCCACCTTCCTATTTTCTCCAGTTACCCTTGTCGCCCAGATTTCCTACGAAATTATTTCCACGTAACTAGGATCAAAGATTATGTACATACATAATCTTTGACTAGTAGATCTAGGCAAAATAGAGGCTAAACTTAGAAAAATCGTGGGCCAACCACAAAAATGATGGTTGCAGTAGGTACGGATGTTCAAATCAAAGAATTTACCTTGATAAAAATAATATATTTATAAATTCAATTGCCGAATGTAGAAAAGATGTGAATATATCTATCGACGGGCAAAGCCAAATATATTAAAGACTGACAGTACTCAAAAGTAGTAATTCAGCCATTTTGTTTGGCCATCATTATCCAATAATGATATAGAATCATTGATATCAATGATACCAATAGTTTGTGCAGTTTCTGTCTGTAATAAATATGTCTACTCTACTACTTACAAGTAGTATAATGAAATAAGAGCAAGGATAGCCAGATTATCAATGGTACTGTGTCAGAAATCTTGTTAAGAGACATAATTTTTTATAAGCGCTACATCTTGCAACTTTAAACATATTTGGGCAAAGCCCAAGCTCATAAACAATTGTAACTAAAGTGCCCAACTTGCCTAGTAGATATACACCAGCTAAGTAAGATTCAATTCTGTTCTACCGAAGGAATGTAGATAATGATAAAATAAACTTCAAAATGTCAAATTAACGTATTTATAGATGATTTTAATTTGAAATTTACATTGAATAAATAGATATGTTTGCTCAATTGTTTCAATGGAATTTTATCTATTAGCCAATATATATACATATGTAAGTCAATTCTCAGACGCTGATTTTGAGAGTCAAAAATTGCATAGGTATTTTTGTTTCGAGTTTAATTTTGGAATAGTTAAGTAAATTTTTGAATCCATGCTTGAGCATCAGGTAACTATACTCTAACTGTGCTGTCTCGAGTACGGTTAGGAAATTACCTTTATTCAAATATATTCCAATAAGTTAAAGAAAACTTTGAAGTTAAATACCTAGTATGACTATTTGATTGGCTCTATATACATTTTTTTTTTAATTCTATAACATTTCCAATGTAAAAAGCATAATAAGCTAGATAATTAAATGAATTTTTAAAGTAATCTGAGCTGTGCATGATAAGAAAATAACAAATTATAAATTGAAAAAAATTCCATTCATTCACAAACAAAAAGAATATGTTTAAAATATGCAAGTCAAAATGCTAACAAATTTGTTCATCCATCAAATATTCCACATATGTATATCAAATAATTGGATGACTGTAAAAAAACAGAGGTTGTATAACAGCAAAATATATTACAGTGCTTACATTGTATAGATAACAAACGGAATATAAACATAATTGTTGCATAATTAACTCCTTTAACTATTTATTTATTTTGTCAACAACAAAAATAATTCAAAAGATAATATTTAAATATGTAAAATTTTAGATATTTTTTAATATGTTTATTCAAATAATTTTACAGAAAAACAACGTTTTTAAAAAAATATATATATATATATATTTACACAATCAAATTGATGAAATTAAAAGTTGAGGTTTATTTTTATCGTTTAACAATTACCAAAGTTATACAGAAAAAAAAATCATTTTCTGCTCACAAAAGTACTGGATTTTCATGTACCTAATGTCCCCTAAACAGACATAAGTGATTATAATTCTTGTTTTACCTATGTGTAAATACCTATAATATACGTATTAATATATGCAATATTTCGAAATATTTAAAAATTCCTGAACAAGTAGTCTACCTATGTAAGACATTTTTTGCTAAAATTAGAATAGCTACAGTTTTATTATATACTACTAGTAGAAGGATACAAAATAATTATAGTAATTCTGAAATTGTCATATCACAGATAATACTACTTCAAATAGCTTTTATACATAGTCCAATAAATGCATAAATAAAATTAGACAAACTTTTTAATATTTTTGGTTTATTTGTCATATAAGTCAATATCAGTTGGCTGTTAGCCCCAAATGGGCTTTATAAATAGGATCGTTGACAATTTTCCATCCCATTTAAACATTAATGGTTTTCTGACTTGAAATTTATAAAATTGTTCAGACTCCAATGATGATTAAGTATGTCAAATTATGTCAAAACCGTAACACTTTAAAAGTGTCTATTTTTTATTTTGTCACTTCTTTTCCATTAGTACATTCTCAGTCTCTGTGTATTTTCAAAATAATATGTCAACTGTTTTTTTAAGAAATAGTTATTTTAATGTCAAACAAATGCTTTATTAGAAATATCAGAGAACAAAATGATGAAAAAGAATTGGGCGACTTGACGGCTATGAGACGAGATCTTGACGACTCTCTAAAAGAAATCTTTCTTCTTCTAAGGAGTTTTATTACCGTTTAGGCGCCCAATTTTTCAAAGAATTTGAATCGTTTTGTTCAAGTACTGAGAATGTCCCTGTTTGTAGCATTGAAGCTTATACAATTGTCTAAACATTAACCTATTTTAACCAAATTTGGCACCTAGGCAAAATTTGGACAGAGGTGTAAATTCCATTGTGAGATTTTATGTACAGTGTCAACATTGCATAGTAACAAGGAATTAAATCGAGGTCGAATTTATAAAAGAATACAGTGATGTTTTCCCAATAATTTTATTGAAAACATAGAGTAGATTGTAACATAAAAATGTGATTTTTACAGTGATATCTTTAGAAACATCACTGCATTCTTTTATAAATACCACAGAGTAACCGCATAAAATTATATGTAATTTCCAAATGAACCTATACTTTCCAATTAGCAACTGTTGCTAGGAGACCATTGCTATTAGGTAACGATAAATGTTACCAAAATTTATACTAAGTCAAAATGGTATTTGATTTTTAATGTTCAAATTAGAAATTGAAATCATTAAAGTCCAAGAATGTCAAACTCTAAAATGAGAGATGGTCATAATTGAATTTCGACCATTGGTGTTGGTGGATAGGTTATTTGAGTCTTTTTAAAAGATTTGACAGGAGTGGCATTCAACAAATTTGCCAACACGACAGTCCTAATTCCATAATTTAAAAAGTTTATTTTTGATACCAAATTTCAAAACTTTTGTAGTTGATCTAAACTTGCTCCTTTTAAAGATATCTTGTTTTGCTTTCTCTTTATAGATGTAGGTAATATAAGTTATTAATTGGTAACTTTAAAAATATTTTTCTAATAAATATAAACTTTTTCTATGCATCATCGTATAATTTTAATTTTATAATTTACTACATCTTGATTAATTAATATATTTATACCTAGTTTGTCATAAAGTGATAAGCTAAATACGTACCTACTCAACATTTTAAGTTTCTGTACTAATAAAATATATTTTAATTAATAAAAATACCTTAATAAGTTTGTGACAATCTAATCCAGGTGAGACGTTTGTATATTTAGCGAACAAGGTTATCTACAACCACATTCTTTTACACTCATATCCAAAAAAGTTTTTAAAATCACGTTACGATTTTTGTCATAGTAAAGAAGAGTCAATGGCTCTGTGCGAACAGGAACACAGGTCAGTGTTGGGACCCGAGTTTGTGGTAATCGTAATGATTGAAGAATGTTTTGAATGAACGCATAATTAGTCATTCTTCTATAAACCTAAAATTTAAAAAAAAGATAAAATAGACAAACAAGATTTGGTAAATATATGATCCCTCTGTATTACACTATCATACTTGTAGCGCTTAGAGATGGTTTACACCATTTAGGCGCTTTATAAATATAGCTAATTATTATTATTATTATTAAATCGCACTTTATAAAAGTATTAGTTTGGAATGTAATAAGTTATTTCGATAGTTAAGTAAAAAGAACATAACGCTGCATTTATTATATTTTGAAGAAGACTATTTTCTGCATTAAAAATCTTACCAGTTCTTCATTGTGCATAAGATTTTTAGTAACCCAACTGCTTTACCTATATGTATATGTTGTTGCAGATAAAAATTGAAACCTATTGTATATATTTGTAACAAAATGCAAATTTAAAAAAACGCTTAGCCTTAGCCGTTAACAGATCGAGCAACTAAGTCTTCCCAGGACTTTTGAAAATAGACTCATTTTGGACATCTATTCGAACAATATAAAACCTATAACATCCAAATGTTGTTTAACGGATTAACTTTTGTTACGTTAACAGTGTGAAAATTAATAGAAATCTATTCAGATAGTCATTGAGCTATGACAGTTCAGAGTCATTTTTCTAAAATTATATTCTTTCACTAATACTTCATTAATGATAATGGTTGACTTTCAATGAAATTTGGCACATATACGAAGTGTCTCGGAAACTAAACTTCTGTTTTAATTTTGTTTATATGCACTAGCAACCAGGTTTTTTTATGGGAGGTGACCAAATCAAGAAACGGAACAAATAATCAAGCTACATGGAACTATTACATACATTTATTTTTATATTGCTCATTTTATACATGTTCTGCTTGCCAGTATAGAGAATTGGTATACGAATAAGATTAGAACACTAGGGTGATTCGTCACCGAAAAAATTCTTTGAGCGGAACTTGGGTTACGCGTCACCCAAGTCACCCCCTCCCTGGCTACTCCCCTGATCAAGAAATGAGTAAAAATGAGTAACATTTAAGTAAAATTATGCTTAATGAAACAATATAAAATATATTAGCTCTCACAAAGTATATAAATCTAAAATAACTTTTAGAAAATGAAATAAAAATGGTTAGCTATCGTTTTAGGTTGGTATAATATCAACTAAATTTTACTAATTAGAGGTAGTTTAATTTAAAAATTATGTTATTGAACCTTTTTGGCCAACTAATTCATATTAGAAAAGTAGATAGGCAATCTATAATTGACTTATTTATAATTAATTTTAATAAATTGACATAAATATTAGATCTGGTTCTCAAGATACAAAGCAAACTAATACCCATGTATCAACTAGATGTTATTAGTTCTAGAGCTAGCCAATGCGACAAAATAAATACAATATTTCTACAATTTCATGGTAGGTAAAACTAAGCACAAATTTAAATGATGCTGTATGTATTTCTAATAATGTCATGCATAAACAGGTAATTTTTAAACTTTTAAATTTATATCTTCATATAAAAATAATTCATGATAAAAATAAATCGCAAATGAAGAAATAAAACGGATACCAGGGAAGTTTCGATATGAAAAATTTTTCTAGCTGTGGTAACCTAGCTAAAAATACGTTGAGATTAATAAAATAAAAAGTTATGATTTAGGATAAAGTATGTTTCTGGTTATGATTTTAGAAATACTTATAACATAATGTTTCTAAAATCTATGAGAAATCAGTTTTTAAATATTTCCTTATGCCTATAGTTGTAGCTTACCATCAAAATAGAAAGAAAAAAAATCAATCAAACACAACTATTGATCGATATTATCTTTAAACAAAGATTAAATAATTGATAACTCTAAATTTAGTTCAAATTTTTATTAAGCGTAAGGATAAAAAAATTCTTAAGCATACTTATATTTTAAATTGTAAGGTAGAAAATAAATCTATTTAAAAAAAACTTAATTTACTTACGGATCTATCCATATTTTGCATAGAACAGGATCCAATACACATGTTTCCTTGATAGTGTTTCGGAGTTATAATCCACTCATCCCAACCCATATCTCCGAAGTCAATTCTTAGAGGAGCCAGTCGACAGCTATTTTTAGCAGACTTACTATTGGGTTTGTACCACCAATTGCTCTCGGGCTGATAAAGTTGTCGCCTAGTTTTAGAAATATTAAGACCATTTTGATTTCGAAGTCTACTTTTTCTTTTTTCTTCTCGTCGTCGAAGTTTCTTCTGTCTATGTCGAATTTTTCTTCGATTTATTTTGCTTTGTAATAATTTGGATATTACAATTTGTTTATTTTGTTGTGAGTTATTGCTATTTTTATACTTAAGTGTGGACATTATTATTGGATCGGCGGTTGTTCGATTGTTTGAAATAGAAGGAGCATTTCGTTTAAGTCTTTTTAATATTTGAACTGCAGGAAAGTCATTTAAATCATAAACACTATCATCTAGATTTTGAGTAAAAAGATCAACAGATGGTACTCTACGTCTTGCTGAATGCGGGGCTTCAATTGATTTAGTTAGCGCTTGTAATGTTCCTACAGAGGAAGAGTCATTTAAGAAAAGAACCATGAATGGTTTCCCAACTGCACCACGACCCATAAACTTTTTTATTGATACTTCATGAACTGTGCGATCTAATGCATTCACCTTCTCAAAAGTAATTCCAATTTGCATTCGTCTTTGACGATATCGATGTCGCCGATGTAGGAGCATTGAGCGAATAGTTTTTGTAATATTTAATACAATCCAACCTGTTTGTCTATGAGGAAGCCAATAGTGACGATGGGTCCACAGAATACGTCCTCGACTACCTAACAAATGAATAGCAACTCGTGTATCTGGTTTATGAGGCCGAGCAACCATTCGTTTTCGAAATAAATGAAGTTCTGCACTAGTGAGAAAAATTGTTCTTTGATTAATTGGAGAAGCAATCATTTTGAAGCCTTTTAATATACTGATGAAGCCTACAATATAGATAAAAGTCATATACTGATTTTTACATCAGGTACATTGTGAATATCCAAAATATTTAATAAGTTACTTGATTGGCCCATAAACCTTTTCATAAAGGGGAAGTGACTTAGTAGTCACAATGACGCCCATGTTTGTCGATCATTTTCTGGCAGCGCGGTTGGGCATCGATTTCAGAAGGTTCTCGATCAGCTGAGGAGGCTAATTATGTAAGATATCACTTGCTCCATTGAAGATCTCCTACAGTCCATGAACTACCCTCCGGTCGATTTCTGCCTTGACGTGAGCCCAAACATTCTCGATGGGTTGAGGTCATGGCTGTGATGCTCTCCTGCTCGAACCAGCGAAGTGTCACGCGTGCCTTGTGAGGTGTGGCGTTGTCTTGTTGGTAGACAAACTACTCGGCAGTGGAAAAAATGGCAGCACACGTTGTTGGAGGATCTGTAGGTAGTCTTGGGCATTGAGCCCGCCATGAATTCGGTACAGTTGCAGAGGCCCCCTTGATGAAAACGCACCCGATTAATGATCTGGTCACACGATTTCGTGAAACCGGCACCGTAGACGATCTTCAAGGTCGGGGCGACAGGACACAAGTTTGCTGCGCATGTCCCATAGAAGTCCTCAGATGAGTAGTATTCGTTTTGGAGATAGTCATATTTTGGGCTTTTTTGGTAAATTTATTTCATTATTTATTTCATCTTATTTGTAGGTATAAATATTTAAGTAGGTTACTTTTAGTACTAACTCTATTAAGTTTGTTTCATCATCATCATCATCAAGTGCCATACGCCTTGAGCGCCTTGGTGACGCCATTTCGAAAATCTTTCCGGTTCCTAG
>JAUYWI010076686.1:0-13675 GCA_034780595.1 Parotoplana pacifica
AATTAAAGTTTAGAATCAAATCAAAGAGAATAGCATCAACATCGATTTCATTTTTTTCGGTGCATATAAAATGAAAATCGAAGGAAATTAAATTGGGAATTCCCCAAGAATAGAATCAAATCAACGTTAATTTTATTTGGTACATACCAGCCAATATTTTAAATGTCTATCGATTTTTGATTAATTCGCTGCGGAGTACTAACAAGGAAGTTGATAAAGAATCATTTTTAGACAAGAGTCAGGATTGGGTCAACACTCTCAGAGGAGTTTACTGAAAGACGGCGTACATCTGGCGTGGGAACAGCAAAGTAAGTACTATGAATTCCATCTTACTTACGTAACTGCCCTAAATAATTCTGTTCGCTTCTTTAGCTGCTTGCCATTCACATAAAAAGTCACAAACTTATTGTCCATGTCAATTAAGCAGCCAATTACGTCTCCTATAAATCACAAAAATAACATTTTTAGCCATTAGATCCCAACAGAACATCTGATCCACTGTTTAGTTTGTATTTTCACACATAAATTGCCAAGTTATTTTGTGTCACTAAACCAGTAGCTCATATACAGTAAAGTAGAAATTCAAATGTTCTAAAATTACATATTACAACCCCTTTCAAAGGTAACCGTAACAGTATAAAAAAGTGAATAAAAGTCAGCAAAATATTGTTTCCAAATATTGTCCACAAACATTTTCTGGATCAATATTTTTAAATTAAATTTTCTATTATTGTGCCGTGCCATCTGCCTAAACAATGGAGAAAATTTCGTTTGGAAAACATTATTTTGCTGACTTTTATTCACTTTTTTTATACTGTTACGGTTACTTTTGAAAGGGTTGTATATCAGTGTGTATAACAAACCTATAAAAAGGCACACAAAAAACATTAGTCGAAACATTGACAAAAACAAAATAAAATGTTTCTTGATTACAATTACAATTTTGTATTTGATATTGAAAGCTTTTTTTAATGAAAGAATTTTTAAAGATATATTTTCTTCTTTAATGCAAATAGGCGGCGAGGATTGACTTCCACTATTGATTTATTACCTAACCTCGAGGTTCAACAAATATTTGACATGCAACTATCTCATGGATTATCATTTCTCAGCTATGTATGTATGTAGGCAAGTAAATGAATTTTTTAGAATGGATTGTTTGATTCTTCATAGCCTTATTAAATATGTATGCATTTTAAAATCCATCAAGCTGAGAAAATGTACCAAATAATAAATCTACTCAAGATTACTGACTCTCATTGAGTATGCATTATTGCCTGTCTACCTAAATAGACAGCAAAGAAAAATAAAATTGTGTAATTTAATCTAATAAAGACAGGCAAGACAAGGTAGCAGACAGTGCAAAACTAAAATGCTGGTAATAGCTTTATCACCACTCCTTCCTCCATACTTCTGCTATTATGAATGTTCACCTTCTCAAAAGCACAGAGATTCCATCAAGTTTTCTACATAACAATGAATACGTAGTCAAAAAGTCTATTCTGGCTGATTAAATTATGCCTAGGAAATTTAATTAATAATCTTCTTCGTATAAACATGCCTGATGTGAAGTATAATTACGGGAAGAGATAACAGATTTGTTCTTCGCCGTCAAAGAAATCGATTTTCGTCCTATAGTCTATGGAAAACGTCAAACAATCTAGACGTCATAATGTGTTACTAAAATTAAAATTTGTAAAGGATCATTCTGTCTCTCTTTCCACGCCAAATCTATCATTAATGAAAATTTTAGCTTTAGCCCACTGGGACTTTTATTTAAATCGATAGCCAAGAGTACAAAACGGTGGAATATGAAAACCACAGACTACAATACAAATAAAAGTTGAGATAGTGAAAAAACAGGACTCTTCTACCGACCAGATTTCCAACGTCCAGCTTTCGTTTCCTTCATCGGACTTGCGTCATACCATATGTTCTGTCGGAAGCCGTCATAGGCCAATGAAAAGGGATCATCACCAATACCACGACCCTCCTGAATAAAGAAGGCAAACTATTGATCCATATTAAGCTATATAGATCTTAAAATTCCTAATTTCGTACCCTATGGATCTTAATTTTCAGAAGTTCAACTAAGCTACCAATAGTCACCATAACACTGTAAAAACGCCGTGCTTCTATAATTTGGTAAAATAACATTAAATAAACAAATAAAAATTGATGTCGTTTTATTTTATTACAAAGTTTTTGAGTTTTCTATAACGATTCTTTAGTTTAAAATGGTAAAATACCAAAAGAATGCCATTTCGATCAAGTAAAAATGCAATGTTTTGCTAATTTCCATTAGCATCAATAGGGATCGTATTGTGAATCTAGCAAGGTAAGTTGGTAACCGTTAAATATAATTCAAAATTAATATATAGTTGTTCGACTAAAAATAGATGTACAAAGCTTCAACTAACAATTATAAATGGTAGCAACGTGTTTAGAGATAGGTATTCAGGACGTACTGCGCGAACGAAATGTTAAATTATTAATTTTTGTTTTCGAATTTGTACAAACAAAAATCAATTCGCAATTTCCATTCAACATTTCGCAGTGACAATCATGTGGTATACCAATTGCATTGCCCGAATAGTACCTGTGGCGGTGCCAAATACATTGGATATACCTAAGACATATAATCAGAGAGTAACAATATATTTACTGTATGCACATAATGGTGTCCACAAAGAACATTCCAGTAGTCTACATCCAGATGGCAGTTTGAAATTGATAGTAGCCAACTCTAAGTGCCACTTACAATTAGTTTTGTTGATTAAATTAATGAAAACCTATTCTTAATTACAGAGACGAAAATCTTTAATCGAACAATAAATTCTCAGGTACCTTTATCTGTCATAGCTGTTAACGTGTCTTGTAAGATCTGGCTGGACCTAAATACTTGCCATGTTGATGCTAATAAATTTGAGACAAACAACGCAATTTTTTGTTTGATCAAAAAGACAATCTTTTTTTTTCACAAAAATTGACAAATCTCGTAAAAAAAGAACTCAACATCAATTTTAGTTTTTCTTCTTTAAATATGTATGAACTGCAAATATTCAGCGTAACACTATGATAATAAGATTGGTATAAAACATTCCGAAAATACTTGAAATAAATTAAATTAAATATACTTAGCTTTGCCTTTTAGTTTGGTATGGCTCGAACTAGATATTATAGTGCATACGAATTTTGAACTTACAAAGTCGGAAATACATAGTTTAAGAAAACAAAGACCAATCAATAGACCTTTAGTTTTTCGACTTTGTTAGCTCTAAAATGTTTAATTATTTAATTTCTTTAATTAAATATCTAGTTAGAGCCATCAAGCTAAAAATCAAAGGTAACTATATTTAATTTAATATATTTCGAACATTTTTGCATCTTTTAGGCCAAACATACGCTGAATATTTGCAGTTCTTACATATTTAAAGTAAAATTAAAATTGATGTGGAGTTCAAAACCAAAGATAGTTATTCTATTACGAACTATCTGCATATTTATAGAACAAGATATTGCCCGATTTTTACGTTGATTCGACAAACACTATACTTACCTAGCTAAACTTGTAGTATAAAATTTACAGAAAAGATCTACATAGGTGCATATTAAAAATAGTTTTAGTACATTTTCACATGAGGACTAATATGAATATAGTTCCTAACGACTTTCCATTTTCAAAGAAAATAAATATCCAATTAGTGACACTTTTAGACAGTACAATGATTTTTTCTCTTCCTTTCTCACACCTTTCTAGATTCTAGGTTACAATCCCAATTTCACATAGTAATAGTGGTTATCTTTAATGGTCATCTAAATAAATGTCTACAGAGGCTTATCTTTAACACTGACCTGATTTAAGTAAGGACTATCCTTCGTGGCCCATCCGATCTGCATAATGCCTGCGGTGATCAGGGTCACCTCGTAAAAGAACACACCCGAAGAAACCTCATAGGTACAACGAACACTTTCAAAGAACTCCGAATCACACCGAGCCTATGAGGAAAAATAGAACTCCATAGGTACTCATGAAATATCTAAGAGCATTTCCAACATTTTTGTGAAAAGATTTTCAACTAGGCATGTACAGGGGTGGGGGGGTGTTCAATAGCATTCATATGACCAGTCTATGGCCTAAATGAACATTGTTTTTCCGTCCATACTCCAAAAACTAAAACACAGAGAAAACTAAAATTAGGCGCAAATTGTAGAAAACCCTTCAGAGTGTGTACAGCGCTAAAAATCATTTGGCAAAACAACCCAGATTTCATACAATGCAAGCAATACCAATAACATTTTTACCTCGATTTCTTGCCATAAAACCTCTATAAACGGTATTTTATAGTTATTGTGTGGCTACCCCCACCAAATTCGACTACGGCGCGTCTAATAAAAGGTGCATTAGAACATCCTCTACGATTTTTTCAAATATTGTCCAAACAAATCTGAAATTTGGAATATTTTTTAGCGCTAAAGAGTGCATCTAATTTTCTAGCTGTTATACCAAATGAGTCTTCTTTCAAATTATTTGGCTAGCCCAAGGCTTCCAAAAGGTCGGATTTTGTACCTGAGTGACTAGGGCCAGCCACGGTTTTATGGGGATGTGGGGCAGAGGCCCCACCGGCGACTAGATGCTAGGAATAGCACAGAACAAGAATTATAAAACTTGGTAGCCGAAAAACAAAGTTATGAAATCACATTTTTAATCGATGTACTCGTATTTATCAATTTATGCAAAGCCCCCAGCTAGTCTTTTTCAAATAATTCGCACTTAAAAATTTTAACTTTCATTTCTGTAAAACTAAACATTTAGCATTTCGCTCTAAATTTTGAATCAAGCTAATGTCTATGGCCAGAACTTAGTTTTAGGCATAGATATTGTATATTACTTTTAATAAATACAATATCTATGGTTTTAGGTAGATTTTGGAAAGCTTATCTGAATGCATTTCTGCTGACGGGGGACATTTTGAGCCAGATGAATGTTTCTGCATTGTTAAAACAACATAATTAAAAATAGGCCTTTTATGATGAACAAGATGTGTTTTATATTATTTCTTTTTCGTTCACATTTCATAGTTGATTTAACTAATTTATAGTAAATTGTTGAAAATCAGCAAAACAGGAGTTTTAGCCACAGCTATTAGCTTGATTCTAATTTTAGCACGAAATTTCATTCCCAAAAAGGCTAACTGTTTTAAAAATATTTGCCAAGTTTTACAGGAATTCAAGTTAAACTTTTTAAAGTACAAATCATTAGAAAAAGTAAAAACAATATTGAACACCCTCTGTACAATTCATAACAAATAAGTTCAACCTCAAAATCACTTTTTGAAAGTGCAATGTTCATGTTTGTTTTATATAAAGACACACTAGGCATGTATACATTAATAAAATATACTACTTATTTATATTACTCGCCAATGATAGCCTAGGACAGCTGTTTCGGCCTTGTTAGGCCTCATAAGCCAGACATAATCACTGCCTGAGCAATATAAAATTTTCGTATATTTCTTATCAAAGCATAAAAGAGAGAAAAATTGCAATAGTTGCATAATAAAAGTGAAAATAGAAGATTTTCAGAAGAAATATATTGGAAAGTCTGTTTTCTTATTAAAGGGCACTCACGCAGTCAAAGCAGGTCCTGGCATGTTAAGAACAATAATAAAAACATGTGTACTTTGATTAAAATATACTATTTATTCATATTACTCCCAAGTGATAGCCCAGGACAGCTGTTTTGGCATTATTGGGCCTCATCAGCTTGGCATAATCACTGCCTGAGCAATATATAGAATGTTCGTATATTTCATATCAAAGTATAAAAGAGAGGAAAATTTGCATAGGAAGAGAAAAAGTAGAAGATATCCATAAAAAATATATTGGAAGCCTGTTTTTTATTAAAATGCAAGTTCTGGATAATTATTAATGTGTTAAAAGCAATTGTGTTCTCTAGTTTTTGTACAACTTCAAAGATTCAATTAAAATGTTGGGGAAAATAATTATTCTGCGTAAATTCAAATTTAAAATCATAGGTCTATGTATAATTTGAAACTTACATTATTTATCATTCTCTACATTCTTTCGGTAGAACTGAATTGACCCTCGCTTTTCTAGGGTTCTACCTCGTTCGATTCTACGTTACAAATGTAGACAGAATGCTATTATATTGTTCAATTCATTTTTAAGTGATAGAATGGTTGTAAAAAGTTCACAATTATTTCAAAATCCATCATTATTAGTATTTGTACTCGACAATAATTATATTCAGGGGTCTGTCTCTTTGATTTAACTCGAACTACGTTTATGTGGAGGTATATTCTTTGATCTCTGTGTATAATGGATAATCCGTACTTCCATGATTTATAAATCTATGTAGATTAATGTGCAAAAATACCGAGTTTGCCTACCTACTGATAAGTGGTAACAATCTCTGTTCTGCACATATTAGTTAGAGTTGCACATCTGGTCGACAAGACCAAAACTAATCCAAATGAGACAACACAATCTATCAGCCTCAACACGTGATAAATTGGTAGTGCAAATAAAACCACAAATAAATATAACATCACTTATATTAGATCTAGAACAACATAGATCGATGATAAAAAATATAATAAATTCAGACAAAGTATTACTTCATGTTCTGTTGTATCTTGCAAAGCACTAAAATAACAGCACTTACCTCCAAACCATCGGGTGATATCTTCAAATATTGGCTAACATCTTTCGTATTGAGAATAGCATTCAAGTTTTTTCTGTTCACCTTCACATATGACATTTCACGTTCCTGGAAAATAAAATAACGATAGGTCAATTAAAAAAATATATTGATAGTCTTAGCATCATCATAAACGGATGATGGCCAACTAATTATTAAAATATGAAGCTAGCATCCGTGATATTGTTAAAATATGAAGTTTGCATCCTCGGTATTGTTAAAACATGAAGCTAGCATCCATGATATTATTAAAATACGAAGCTAGCATCCATGCTATTATTAAAATACGAAGCTAGCATCCATGATAATGTTAAAATATGAAGCTAGCATCCATGATATTATTAAAATACGAAGCTAGCATCCATGATAATGTTATAATATAAAGCTAATCCTTGATATTGTTAAAATATGAAGCTAGCATCCGTGATATTGTTAAAATATGAAGCTAGCATCCTTGATATTGTTAAAATATGAAGTTTGCATCCGTGATATTGTTAAAATATGAAGCTAGCATCCATGATATTGTTAAAATATGAAGCTAGCATCCATGATATTATTAAAATACGAAGCTAGCATCCATGATAATGTTAAAATATAAAGCTAGCATCCTTGATATTGTTAAAATATGAAGCTAGCATCCATGGTATTGTTAAAATGTGAAGCTAGCTTCCATATCAATTAGAGCTACCAACAATGTCAATATCAAAATATAGAACTAGCATTCATGTTAATATCAATTTATAGAGCTAGCATCCATGTCAATATCAAAATGAGGAACTAGCATCTTATTGGCGAATATAATAAACCTAATAAAAATCGAACTCACAGGAATCGATACTGTTTTATGGAATCATTGGATAGCACATGAAAATAAAAAACAACAACAACAACATGGTTAGGAGATATCATAAATATTTAATTACATCTATCTATCAATATCATAATGAATACTTGTGGGTGTAGTTTACAGAGTTTGAAACATTTTAGACTTAACAATAATAAAACTCAACTAACCTTCCATCTAAAGTATTGATTAGTTACAATTAGTGATAAACCCGAACTGAAAATGGGACGGAATCAGGAGAATTTTTAAGCCGACGTATGTACTCAAGGCTATCTGTAAAATTCCGATTATGATCTCTCCATCAACTTTTACGACTATTTGTACCGCCTAGTTTATCCTCAATCACTATAATAAATCTATAGGATACAGGGAATTATTCGTATTCCACATAGTTATTATGATGCTTAGTCATTTTTCTATAAATTATCACATGTTTTTATTTGTACAATTTCTGTTTTCATTTAATTCTTACTAATTTATCTGCGTGACAGAAAGGATGATGAGCCAAAAAAACAAAATCCTACTTGGGAGGCTTTGGTCGGATCAATTATAGCTTGACCTTTATCGTGACACGATTTTAAGACAGAAACAAATCTAAAGCATTTCCCAATCTAAATTTAGGTGGAATTAGGGTGAATTTAGAGACATAACAGCTTTAAATAAAAATACATATTCAACATTCACTTATGCCACATAAATTATAATAATGTTACAATCAAGAACAATACAGTAGTAGAACACTTTCAATATGTCCGCGACTATATTTTCATAATTAAAATGACTTACATATTGTCCATAATTGAAATGACTTACATATATTGTCCATAGTTGAAATGACTTACATATATTGTCCATAGTTGAAATGACTTACATATATTGTCCATAATTGAAATGACTTACATATATTGTCCATAATTGAAATGACTTACATATATTGTCCATCAGCCAGACAGCACAAAAGCCTATTTGACGACACAAAGAATCTTTGCTATGTTGCCAGGGTTGAAACACTGCCAGTGGGTGACCATTCGGCTGTTTGTTGAAGAATTCTTCAACCTGGTTCTGGCACTGGCCTATAATTCAGTACATTATCATCATCAGTATTGGCCAAAAAAGGACGTTTTTCTACTTTCCCGGTACTTTGATCGAGTTAAATTTTGCAACGGCTGACCTTCTAGTAAGACTTATTTTGTAAAGAAGAATTACAGTAGGTACATTTTGTCTCTACAATATACAGTTAAACTTTTTAAAAGTTGATCAAAAGTGTCGTTTTATAAACCCAAAAAGAGACCACACTTTTATAAAGATAAGAACTTCACAATATCTATGTAAGTACAACAATAGTGATGGAAATAAAGTTACGCAATAAGTATTTGTAAAACATTAGACTATAATTTAGTAATATTATTAGGAAATTTCAAAACTTTAACTTAAAACTTTGAATCAACCAATAGTAATAGTTTTGATACAAAGGTCACAATGAGCCGCCTTTAGCTCGAACCTCAAATAATGTTGGCTTAAATGTTGCCAAACTTAGAAATCGCCTAATGCCTCATGAGTTTGTTCCGAGCATCACAGATTTGTTATTTAAAGAAAGGATTTGAATTTAATATTTTTATGGCTATACAGTTTATTTCAAATTTATTCTTATTGTTAACTTAAACTTGGCTTCTAAACAACTTTTGTCGGATCCCTTTGTCTTGTTGATTAAAGAGTAATTTGGACATTACGTCATGAATAACCTAGTTATTTTGTAG
The DNA here is from genome assembly GCA_034780595.1 of Parotoplana pacifica. Lineage (NCBI taxonomy): Eukaryota > Metazoa > Platyhelminthes > Proseriata > Otoplanidae > Parotoplana > Parotoplana pacifica. The sequence goes on from JAUYWI010076686.1 coordinate 9,326, forward strand.
TTCAACTTATTTCATTACGAGAATCTACTGTGTTGAAAGTGCACACGTTTCCTTTTTTAAGAGAATTTGTTATGTGGAAAGTACAGTTCATGAAAGTTAATTTAGAACCACAAAATAATAGCTTATTTTATGAACTAAAATGCACACTAATGAAAATTCCTCTTTTATAAAAAATTCAAATTTGGCAAAACTATTATACTGTATGTAGAATAAAATCTTTACTGCAGCAAACATACAAAATTAAAAATGAATAATTAAAATCTTGCATGCCGTCGACAGTACTAACATCATAGAATTGAATATAATCAAACCAAAAAGGATGTGCAAAAAAATTGGCGTCAACATAAAGCCACTTTTCCTGATCAACTCAAAACTATGTAATCATGTACATCTTGTTCTACACCCAAGCTGAAGCATTCTAAGATGGTCAGTCAAGCTTGGTGATTGAAAGCACTATCTAGTCCATCTGAAGACCGAATATCAAAAACCATAAAACATTCCACCAGAAATGAAAATTATAAAGTTATTTAAATGTAAAATAATAACAAGAAATATGGTGCAGGATTTAGGACCCTCAGCGGTGAGTTTAAACGTTAGGTTTTAAATTTTTGATGGCTTCGCCCCCAACCCCCATCTTCCATACTTCAAATCTATCCACTTTGATTTCATCAGAGTTTAGCAAGTTGTAATCAAACGAATGAAAGATAGAAATCTATAGTAAACAGTTCAGTAGATAGACTCAATATGGAGTTCCAAAAACAACTAAATTGATGTTTAGATTGAGACAATTAAGATTACACCACTTGAATCAGTTTCGGCCTCGATAACTTATATTGTGCACTGGTGTCAGTTGTACATATTATGTTCACGGAATGCAGAAAATACAAATTAAAACAATGTTGTAGAAATTATTTATGTGGCCTATTCAAGACAGTTATCAAATCCCTCCCCCTCTCTCAATAAAAACTCCATTGTAACTCAAAATAAACATATTTAGAACTAAACCCACGCTGAATTCCTACATACATATTATAAAATAGTGAACTTCACAGAACCCTGCTATTGAATATATAGGTGTAGGATTTTAGAACCGGTCTCATTGAGATCAGATCAGATACATTGGGTGAGATCAAAGTTATGTCTTAAAAAATTTCTTAGTCTTAGGTATTTTCAAAACCCAAGTAACAGCCGAGACTTTGACATGACGAATTTGCTTAGTCTTAACCAATCACTAAGCACATACATTTGTTTCAGTCGTTGACGTTTATAGAGGAAATACCTTTACTTAAGACTAACTGCATGGTGTTTAATACTAAAACAGGTCAAAATGCAGTTATATACCATAGAAAATGTTTCATGCAGTAGAAGAGATATGTATTAATTTCTTAGTCTTAAAACTAAGAAATTTCTTAAGACTTAACGTTGACCTCACCCATTGACAGCAGCATAATAACACAACACAACACAATATCAAATAAAATCTGCATAAACTGACCTATTACCTGCACATTACGAAGAAAAACTCACGAGTTTGGCAGAACTTCTCGAAGGTGAGAATGGCGTGTAGGACGACATTGAGACGGGCAGGTTGCGTAAGACTGGATATGGAATTGTGCTCTTCTAACTGGACAAGAAATAAGAGAGGGCTAATAAACCAAAGACAGAAATTATTTGAAACCGACATAGGTGGTGACACAAATTTATAGCTAAATAATATATGGTTTGTTGCCAAAACACAACGATGTTCAATTCACAAAAGCATTCAGAAATACATTTTATCCCAAGTTCAGCTTAAATTGCTACATTGTCAAAAAAAAGAGCTATCAACACTTTTTTGAACATAAAACATCACTGTCTTCTGATAAAACTTCACCCTAAACCTTAATGAGATATACGCTTCCGATGATCCTTTACAATATCATACTTCCCATACATTGATATCTTGGAATGTTTTAGGTTGGACGATTATTCTTTTAGAAAAAAAAATCAATCAGTGGACAAATGTCGTTATGAAGTACAAAATTAAAGTTTGTCCAGTGACATACTGAGTTTGTCCGATTGACTTCAAATTTGCTGTGTAGGTCCACTAGGACCATTAAATGATGTTCGTAACTTGTTTGTAACTTGTTATAATAATGTTTTGTCCTATATTCATGTATAATGTATTTTTTATACTTCTAAACACTGTAGGTACTATATTTAAATTTAATAACTAAATTATATAAAATTTCAGAAGATTACCAATTGGTGCGTTAAACTTAAAAAAACGATACCAAAATTGCAAGAAAGTTTCAATCTAAATTTCCAAAGAATTATTACGTACACTATTTAAATCATCACGAACTCACATGTACACATTGCAACAGAAACTCCAGAATCGTATCGTTTAGTAGGAATGTTGCATTTGGCCCACACAATCTGGTGGCTAGACCGTCTAACGCCAAACAACTGTTACGAGCTTGGACGAAGAGATAAAAATCCCCTTCCTCGTTCTTCCCAGGGACCATAGCGGGTGCAACGATCACCTGCTGTGCTTTCGACTTCTTGGTTTTGTTGCGCAGAATGGTCCCGGACCCCCGATTCGATGTCTCTCCTTCCTCTTCGTCATCGGATCTTGGCGCAGCACCAGGAGGCGACGCAATCGCTCGCAAGGACTGGGTGATCTTGGCAAGGTTGAGCGTCTCACTGAGGCGACGTAGTAGGTCTCGACTGGGCAGGGGAGCCTCTCTGGTGATGATACAGGCCACAGAGCCCATCACCGTTTCATCAACGTACATGTGGTTCTGCATAAACTCCAACAATCTGCACAAGTCCAGGTCGGTGTTGCGCAGCATCTGCATCTCGCTGCTATGACTGTCAAGAACAGTACAGAGAGAATTAGTGAATGTGGATTTAGAGAATCAAAACAGTTTAAAAAAATCTTCAAATTGAGTAAATAATTTCGAGTGTCCAAATTACATTTTAACTATAACATAAATTTATTATAAATGTTTTAAACAAAAAGGTTAATAAAGTAATCAAACAAATTCATAATATTGACAGTAATCCATTTTATCACCAAACTAATAAAGATAGATTTTGCATTAATTGTCAAACATTCTATCACTTATAATACTATCAATTTTCTAAGAACATTAACCATTTTAATCAATAGATTTAGTAATACTAGTTCTGGTAGATTTACTAAAAACTGCTGTAATGTAGTTGTTCCTAATTTTATTTCTTATAATAACCACAATTATGATATTTTTGGTATTATTTGTCATATTGGTCTTCAATCAACCATGGTCATTACATTTCTTTCATAAGAAATATGCATTGTTGGTATAAATGTAATGATTCCATCACTAAAGTTGTTTTTGATCTGCCTTTTAATTCAACTAGTGCTTATTTAGCCTTTTAGAATAATAACTAGATTATGAGAAGAGTAATGGTTGTGACACAAAAAACTGGTTAAAACTCACCACTGAGGGTCCTAAGTCCCGCACCATATTTCTTGTCATTGTTTTGCATTTTATCTATTTTACATTTTTCATTTCTGACTGAATTGTTTTATAGATTTCGATTTTTGGATTTCGAATATACTAGATGGTACTTTCAATCACCGAGCTTGACTGGTCATCTTATCATGCTTCAGCTTTGGTGTAGAACAATATGCACATAGTTTTTAAGGGATGTTGTTCTATATGTTAAAGGCATATTTATATTTTTACATCTTTTGGTTGGATTACATTCATTACTATGATGTTAACGCTGTCAAAGGCTTGACAGATATTATTTATTACTTTTTATTTCATATTTTGAATGTTTGCTGCAGTAAAGCTTTTATTCTACATATTGTTGATGTAGATCATCGAGAGCATTCTTGGAATGGCTATTTTATTACGTATTTCAACGTAACAATCTGCATTTATTGTTGGATGAAGAATTTTAAATTTCATCTGTCAATCATGAGGTATCATTGGTGGTGACACCACTTGTTTCTCTTTGATACGATGCTCGTTTTTACTTGTATAATAAAAACAGTAATGGTGTTTGATCGCTCTATTGAGGTGGAGGGTAGCCTCATCATTAGATTCTATTCGTACTCCAGTTTGGGTCAACTTGAATGCGAGCAAATATATCTCTGCAGAACACTAACTAAACAATTATTATATTTAGTAGGAAGGAGTTTCTGTACCAAGGTACATTAAAAGGGCTTCATTCCCTGATTCATCAGAACATTGTAATTTGGCCCTTTAGAGACTCCAAATCGACTATATCATGATCAACAAAAGATACAGAAACTGCGTAACAAACATTTTTACATACCCGGGAGCAGATATGAATACCGATCACAATCTCTTAGTT
>JAUYWI010076697.1:0-13674 GCA_034780595.1 Parotoplana pacifica
ACAGTTTGGGAATAAAGATATATGATTTAAGAGGCTGGTTCTGACATAAATACATGTACACTAAGTAAATTAGATTTTTTTTTAAATATTCACAGATATTTTTGCTTAATAAAAATTAATAAAATGTTCTGTCTAAATATGTAATTCCGTTACACTTCAAAAATCCATGTCCTATTATGGCATGTATAAATTTTCTTGGTAAAATACAGCAAAAATGTGTCAATCATATTTACTTACCCAACATTGGTACATTAGTAAATTGCAAAATATAATATTATAGCTTACAAAGATCAGTTTCAAGCCAAAAAAATTACTGTGCAAGTAATTCCGTTATGTGAGAAATGCCCATGTATTGATTGCTTTGCCGGCAGGCTAAGTTTTAATAGAGTGCGTAGTCTATGGTTTGTTAATCTATGACTTAGCCACATGGTGGATGTGTTGTTTTAAATAAACCATCTGCCATGTGGCTAAGTATGGCATTTTAAAAAATAATTGATTCTTATTCTGATGAAAAATATGATAGTCTTCTTAGCCACATGACAGACAGTCCATCCAGTCTTTTTAAACAACATATCAGCCATATGGCTAAGTATGGTGTTAGCCATATGGCAGGCAGTATTTTTTAAATACTTAGGTTAGGGTCATATTTTGTCTTACTTTAACTAAGAATGAGTTATTTTACTACAAAAACTAATTAAATAACTTATCACAGTACTTAGCCACACAGTGAAGGTGTTTTTTAAAATAAAATTTAAAAAAAACTCCTTAGTTAGGCCTGTTAGGGTTATTTTTTTCTTGAATAAGTTATTTTAATGATAGAGAAGTTAGTGTAGTAAAATAACTTATTCTCAAGAAAAAACTGACCCTTATATGTTATTATATAAGTAAAAAAGGATTTAAAAAAGGGAGTGTCTACATTGCCAACTAAGACTAGTCGGCAATGTAGTAAGATCGGTAGAAATGTCTACATTGCCAACCAAAAAATATCTATTTGGTCGGCAAAATTATATAAATATGTATGAATAGTTGAATAGTAAATAGACAAGTGTTAGGTTTAGGGTTAGGGTTAGGCTTAGGGTTAGAGTTAGGCTTAGGGTTAGGCAATAATTTGTAGAATAATAATAAAAAGTAACTTAGCTAGATTTAAGCTAAATTTAAGTCTAGTCGGCAATGTTTGTAGAATAATAATCTCTAATAAAAAGTAACTTAGCTAGATTTAAGCTAAATTTAAGACTAGTCGGCAATGTAGTAAGATCGTCTACATTGCCGACTAGTCGGCAATGTAGACATTGCCGTGTAAGATTAAGAATTCTTGTATTTGCAGTGCAAAAGATTTTAACTATTCTTTCAATTTTTTATAACAACTTGCAAATGATGAGCATAATGGTGATGGTAATGAAGAAGAGGTGGGCCTTGGGGGATTGACATGCACCATTCCACTTTGGAGAACCCAAAGTGTCACCTCCACAGTCAGTGATACATAGGGCAATGTCTGCTGTAAGCACACAATATGTTGGTGACATCACCATGCACACACATGGAACTAACATTTCCACATTTGAATACAGAACAAATAAATACCTTAACATTCTCTAAAGTCACTTAACTCTAAAAACAACCTACATCTCTCCATTCCAAAATGTACCACAACACTCTTTAGACCTGACAAAAAACAATCCAACTATACTCCAAAAATCCAGATAAATAACATCCAAATCCCACTTAACAAAACCAAAGATTTTAGGTATCACCTTTGATACTCACTACACCTTCAGCAAACATACAAAAGACATATACACAAAAGCCAACAAATGCATCATTCTTAAAGCACTAGCAGGAACAACATGGGGACAATCAAAAGAAACAATCATTTACACATACAAACCATTCATAAAATCACTCATCAATTATGCCTCATCCATCTGTCTTTTGTTTGCTATGATTGAGTTTGTTGACACTTTGCCTTTGTAAAGTCTTTCCAATTTATGTTATACATCTATTTATTTAAAAAAACAGTGTTATATTCAACCATCTTTAAGTTTGATGTAAGTTATTCATTCATAAATAAAACTTACTGTGGCATCATCACCAGCATAGCCACAAATAATTTTGGATCCACCAGGATGGCGTTTATAAAATTGGGAAATATTATAGATCTGTTCATTAATAACAATCCACTTTTCCTGAGATTTAGCATTTCTTTTCTTTACATCTTCCCAACTAAATGTTGGTGGAGAATCTCCCAATCCTTGACAATCAAACGTCATAGTTTGTGGTTCAGCTAAAAAATATTCATAATATCAATATTCAGTATAATTAAAGACAAAAAAGAATCTATCAATTAATAACATTACAACAAATATTTTGATTTCATTTACAATGCAATAATTTACTCAAATCTATCTAAATATTTTCATTATTTTAAAGTACATAAATCTACCATTATATTAATTGACAGGTGCTAAACATTTCTCACCAACTTAATAACATTTATAAAATAATACCTTTTAAATTAAATAAACATATATTTCTGAAACTGATTTTTGTTGTAATTACATAAAACAATAAGCAATAATTAAATTTAAGAGGTCATAAAGTGTGTTAGTTAAAGCCCTAAAATAAATGATATTAGCGTTCACTATATGAATAATTGTTTTTGCGTTTTTAGATAAATATTATTTTAAAATATGCGAGTCAACAAAGTTAAAATTTAAAAAAAACTGGACAATGTCATCAGAAATGGAAAAAAGGACTGAAAGTCTAGAAATGTGGATACACAGGAGATTACTGAAGATTAGCTGGACAAGTATGACATCCAACAGGGAGGTAATAAAGCGTATTTGGACAAGAGGAGGACGCAGACTGCAGCTGCTACAAGAAATGCGGAAAAGAAAGATGCAATATTGTGGTCATATTATTAGAGCTAAACGGCCTTCAGAATGAAATGTTGCTTGGAAAACTAGAAGGAAAGAGAAGAAGAGGCAGACCAAGAAGAATGTGGTAGGACGACGTGAAGAAGTGCGGGAAAACAAGGTGCACAGAGAACTGGTGAGACAAGCGCAGGACCGAACGAGGTGGAAGCTAGTAGTTCATGCTACCTTTGGCAACGAGGACGCCGCATAGACAGACAGACAGACATAGAGATATTCAATGTCCTCAATTTTGTTTCCTAGGTACTCATGAAATTTAAATTTTAGTAGTTATTTTTCAGAAGTTTATAGAATTTGTTAGCTCATAATTTAAAACACAATAACATTTTTAATTGAGTTAATATCCAAAAATGATTTTCATTTATTTCAAGCTAATATACTTTTTAACTTTTCGTTTTTTTCCATTCATTTTTGTAATAAATTAAAAATTAAAATGCTAATGCTTTCCAAAGGTGATGATACTAACTATGGTTGACATTAATCCAATAATTTAAAAACGGTAGTTATTTAAAGAATTGCTTGTTGCTGTACTACAACCCTTTCAAAGTAACCGTTAACAGTATAAAAAGTGAACAAAAGCCAGCAAAATATAAAAAACTGTTATTTATTTCTGATTAAGTAATCAGATTTTGTATCAATCAAACCCTAGGGTACCAATGTTTCAATACAGCGGCTATTTCTAGACATTTTTGCACAGCTATCCAAACCTTAAGATATAGAGATACTGTGCCTGAATGCTTGTATCAAAGATAACTATTGCGCAATCAGTATTATTGGTTGGCTACTCATCAACTCATGGTTTCTTTTAATTAAGTGTACAATGCTTTTCCACTATTTAATGAAGTGCATTCTCAATTTTACATCAATTTTGTTGTTCAAGATGCCTTTGTCACGCGATGATCGAATTCGAATTATCACACTACAGGAAGAAGTTTGGAGCTACAGTCATCTTGCTGCACATTTTCATGTAAGGCCAGCAACAATCTCCAATCTTATTTCTAAGTTCAGAGAAACAGGTTCCGTGGAAGATCTGGCGCGATTACGAAGACCTTCTGTCTCCAATGCAAGACAAGACAGGAGCTTAGCCCGAATGTCTGTTGCCAATACAGGAACTTCTACTCTTGGACTTTGCCAGAGATGGTCTCAGGAATTGGGAGCTGCCGCTAGCATAACGATTGACCAGTACTGGTGTGAAGAGATATATCGCTCGCAAGAAGCCTCTATTGACTGTACGTCATGGGTAGAACAGAGTACAGTGGGCCAGACAACATTTGAACTGGACCGTGGAACAATTGCGTTCTGTTGTATGGAGTGATGAAACCCCCATTCATCTTGTATAGACTACACAACGGCGACACGTTCGAGTTAGGTGAGGTGGTGCACCTGTTAATGTTATTCAACCACGATTACAAGGCTACGGTGGTAGTTTCATGGTCTGGAGTGCCTTCACTTCAGCTGGAGTGTTTCCACTTGTGCGCCTTCAGGGTACTTTGAATGTGGAGAGGTATGTCAACATCCTTGAAGAACACCTGCTACCTTTCTTCCGCCGCTTGCATCCGAATTTTACATTCATGCCAGACAATGCAAGACCTCATATAGCCAACAGGACGATGAATTTCTTCAGGAATAACAACAACTGTTATGGAACGGCCGCCAAACAACCCCGATCTGAATCCCCTAGAAAATATATGCAATACTTTGAAGAGGGAGCTCTTGACCGCAGAGAAATTCATGGGATGCAGCAGCTCCAAGCAGTGGCAACTGAGATATTCAATGACTTCCAACAGGAGACCCTGGACAACCTGATTTCTTCAATGCCACAACGCTGCAGACAGGTTGTTGAGAAGAATGGTTGGCATACGAAGTATTGAATCCCCTACCTTGAATCTTTGAGAACGCGACAACGGCCCTTTTCAGGGCGCCAATCACATCTTCATTGATACAAAATCTGACTACTTAATCAGAAATGAATAACTGTTTTTTTTAGCCTTAGAAATTTATTTTGCTGACTTTTATTCACTTTTTTATACTGATATGACTACTTTTGAAAGTGGTTGTACTTTAGTTCAATGGATAGAATACAAATCAAGTTATTATTATTTGACTAGAGAGGTTTTTAATAATTGTTAAAATTTGTTGATTTCGATAGAATACAAATCAAGTCTTTTGAAACGGTAATCATAGAAATGCAGATTCTCCTCAGATTAATAAAAAATAAAATTCTCTAAACAGCTTACTCTTCTTCTTCTGGTACCGGCCTCAGCAGCGGCCAGTCCTTTCCAAATATTCCACTAGTTTCGCCGGGTCGAGGAAATAATCATCGGGGCCTGTGGCCTCGAGGAAGGTTTCCATTCTAATGTTTCTCCATTTGTCGCAAGAAGTGATGTAGTGTTCTGCCGAGTCTTCCCCCAAGTTGCAGTCTTTGCACGTCGGAGAAGTTTCTTTGCCGATTTTGAAAAGGTAATGTTGTAGGAGGGAACTCTTCCCTGTCTTAAGTTGGTGGTAGGTGAGTGTCTCTTTTCTTGGGCGGTTTCCAGTAACAATATTGGATCTAAATCTTCTAGTACATTGGAGGTTCCATATTTTTGTCGATTCTTTCCATCTTTGCTTCTCTCTCTGTTTCTGACTTCATTAACCACAGACTCAAGGTCAACTTCACAATATGCCTGGTCCATCTTGCTTCCATTAGCCTCCTCGTTACCTTCCAGATCGTTGTGTGAAGGGATCCACTAAAGCTCAACTTTATTGTTAGCCATTTGAAGTGATTTGATGTTCTTGAGGATGTGTTGCAGACGTGGGTATCTATCTCTGTTCTCATAGGAGGCATTCTTAATCTTTAAGATCGCTGCACAACTCGTGCATAGATATGTCTCTTCATAGCACTCGTTACTGTGAATAACTATTATAATGTGACCAAACGATATAATACTGTTTCTATAGAAAAACGTTTCTTATATCACTGACCTTTATGTTAAACCAATATTTGCAATACCACACTTGCCATGCTCCTCATCAAAAGCACTCTATATCACTTTTTCGTAAACTCTTAGAATTCGTGCTATTATGATACCGAGCATTAACACAAAGTGCCTACCAACTTATATTTTCATCCCTTGGCTGGTCTACTAATACACCTTTTTAACATTTTTTATTATTTTATAATACTAGGCTCTAAAGAATATAGGTATAAACAAATTTTCAATTAAATTTAATGATAAATACATTCACAATGGCCATATTTAATTTTGAGATATTTGCCACCCCAACCGTCCGTGACATAAATCGATGCAGAATAATATTATCTTCAAAAAACAAGCATTGTCCGATTAGTTTCAAATTGATCAGCACCTGATTTCATACATTTATTGATAAAATCATTAACCAGCGTCTGATGCACAGCTAAAATTTGACATAAATACCCTTAAGCTATAATAAACAATGCAGTTAGTTATAAGATAATTGAGCACTTTATCCTGACATATTTGGTTTCCAACTTGTTCCAAATCAATGAATTATTTCTGTGGGTTAAATACAAGGTTTATCAACTAATGCCTACTACTTTTAAAATGTTTATTAATTAAGTTATTGTTTGCAAAAGTAAAAATTGTTTTCTGAGTGAACTGTTGGTGCATACACAAAACAACAATTTCTTACCCATAAACTATTTTAGAATTTAGGTAAATGCGTTTGTGTTCTAATGATAAATCTGAAGCTTTATCTATTTTCAAAACTATTAAAATATCCAGGGCCTGTTGGTAGATATAAAAATACAATGTTAATCAATTTAAATTAGAAGTTATTTTATTAAACAACAACAAATGAACTAACAATTGGATTTGTTATTTGAGTAAAGAAGTTGGTTGGTTCTTGGTTCCCCTGGAATTTATTTTTATTTTTATCTATAATGAAATTATGTAGTTATCAATTACTTTTTATTAAAATGAAGGTATAGACTGAGGTACCTACAAAGTCTTTTTGGAAGTTATCTGTGTAAGTATTAACATAGAATTTCATGATGTATAAAGAAAGCACAAAACAAAGAAAACCTGAAAATAATTATTCAAGATGGGTTTGACCAATTTATTGTGGAAACTACGAAAAATCAATGTCAGAACGTTTAGACGCATGCGATTGTGTAGAACTCAAGCACCTATAAGATTATACATATTGATTAATTTTTGTGCAATTGAAAAGGTTATGAACTGCTACGCTCTTTTATGTACACGTTCATTGATTATAATAATTGGTTTGTCATGTAAATAATGTTTGGAAATAACTATTTTCTAAATTAGTTCTTTCTCTAAAAGTCGTACTTTCATATTTACTAGGTAATACAGACTGATGTATTTTCTATAGAATAAAAGTGAAGAAAAGGACATTTTCGCAAAATATGGTACCTTCCACTTGTTTGTACCAAATTTTAGCTAACTTGGAAATACCTGCCTTCCTCTTTTCTATTCAATTTAGTAGGTACCTACCTACCTAATATACAGGATGACCCATAAGTAGTCGGCCACACAATTTGAAAAAAATAAACAATCTTCTTCTGCTTTTCTAATCATGTATATTTTTTAACTTTGTATAAACATTTTTGTTATTAAATGAGAAAAGAGGCATACATGTTATCTGCACTTTATAAGAGTCCATTTAAGTGTTCAAACTGGCCACCATTTGCTCTGATGCACTCGTCACAACGAGAGATGATACTACGAACAATCTTTCTACACAATTCCTCAACTATAAATGTCTTTAACAGGTTAATGTTTTTCATGACACCCCATAGGAAGAAGTCGAATAGACTCAAGTCAGGTCTCCTTCTTCTTCTTTTTTTTCTGGACCCATAGGGCCGACTACCTGGTCTGTAGCCGATCACAGCGACAAGAGCCCTTAAACCTGTGACCCAGGATAGTGTGTGCATTTCGCAAGCTACACATGGTGTAGCCAAGTACCCATCGGTCACCACGGGGGGCGCAACACAAAAACATATCCTGTTTTCACACCATGATAGGTATGGTATGATCGATATTAGGTTATGACTATCCTGAATCCATTGCCCTTTTAGTCATTCAGAGATGACATTTTACTAATAATGCGATGTTTTCTTTTCGGAAAATAAATTTATCAGCATAGGGTAAGACTGGGTGATACGGACACTTCTATGATAAATACATTTGAGTGCATAAATTAATAGTTGAATTCACATTTAGTGGCATTTTACTTAGTAAGATTTAAACCAAATTTAGTAGGAACTTTACTAATTAAATGGCTAATTAAATAATTAATAATTTCTATAACAGACCATTTTTGTGTACCGAGCTTACATATATGACACAAAACACAATTAAAAAGAATTAATTTCCATTAATGATTTACTAATAGGATGTTTTTATATTACTGAAATCAATTATTCATATGTTAAAAACATTTAAATAGTAAACTTTTCTGTATAGAAGGCCACTTGTAGGGGTGATAGGGTCATTTTTTAACTAATTTTAGAAAACCGGTATCTCTTGATTTTTTTCTGATATACTGAACACTCTAACTATTTGCATTAAAAGCAGACAATATTATATTTATGGGGATGTCTTCATTTTATTTCTGGAACATTTCGAGAGAGTTCGTCCTAAGCTCCCGTGGAAAAAATGTGTTCTTATATTTGATGTCGCCATTCATCTCATTTGACTGCCAATGCAATTGAATTCTGTCTCTCGTGGTATAGAACTCCTGCGGTTGCCTCCTCATTGTAGCCATAGGCTACAACCTCTTCACACCCACTTCAACTTTCCTTTAAAGGAGCTGTGTACAAAAACTGTTGGAACATTTTTGAAGGACAGCGAAAAATTGGCACTCAACCAAATAGATTTTGCTCGTTTGTTTAAGGAAGTGTATTTTCAGATGGCACAACGTCGTGGTCTTATCGTGAATTCCTTTAAATATTGCGGTTTGTTTCCTTTGGAAAATATGTGACTGATGATGAATACACTAAAACAAATGTCTTCATCAAACCCAGTTGAAAATCTTCCTCTTTAACAGCAAGATCCTCCAACAAATTCTCAAAACTTGTTGAAAAGAACGACCAAGAGTCCAGTGAAGGTGAGTAATCCCTTCCATGAAAAGAAGCACAGTGCAATAATTTGCTCACCGGAATTCCTGGAAAAGAAGAAAAGCAAGCTTTCATTTCCAAAGGAAAAACTTTTTCCAAAAAAGACTCAAAGCGCTATCCATGAAGTGTCAATACCGCCATCTGGATCGTCATCCACACAGAAGCTGGACATGAATTTTAATATGCCATGCACTTCAAAATCTGCCAACAGATCAGCAACTTCTGCAAATATCAGCTGCAAACCTTCTACTTCAAAATTCTTCGGAAAAGCATTAGATGGATCTTATTCTTGTGTTTGTGAGGCAAACTGGAAGAACGCTAATGAGGAATGGTTTTCGTGTAGTTTGTGTTAGAGGTGGTCCTGCGAATCATGCTTTGGTTACAATGCCTGCTTCTTTTGTGAGTCGGTAATTCACAATTTTGAAATTATTTGATACAGGTCTAGTAGTTACTGTGAGCGGTGAACTTTACTGTTGAGCGTTTTATTGGTAATGATGTATTTTAAGTATATGACCGTATCACCCTTACTACTTTTAATCGTTAAATTTACAGTATGTATTGTGTTTTTAAAATTCTTGTATTCTGATATATGAGTGTTTTATAGGGAATATTCTTTTGAAATTAAAAAAAGTACAGTTTCTACACCAGAATAACTAGATGAGATGCATATTTTATGGGATATATGATAAAATGTGGCCGTATCACCCCGACTTACCCTATTGGGTCTTCTAATGAGACTTTCAAAAGGAATACAAAATCTACTACTTACTAATTGACAAATCTGAACAAAGGTAAGTTGGAATCGGACTTGAACACTACCGGATGCATTGAAAATTGGCCGCGAAGAAGCATGGTAGTTGTGGAGGAGTTTCTCCAATAAGCGCTGTTCATCAGTGGGCATGGTACTTCTGGTGGCCAAATCGGATTGGATAGATCCACTGTGTTCAAAACACAAATAAAATTCAAGATATGAATTAATAACATACAAAACACAAAGATAATTGATTCTGTTGAATTTCATTTTCAACACTGAGGTAAAACTATTAGAATCGATTTGCTTTCAAAGTTTAATTAGAGAATTACAGTTTCAGTATGGGTTCCTACTAAAACTGCTATTAGTTTGAAACAAATATAAAGCGAAAATATAATAAAGTATATTTCTGAATTTCAAAATTCTGATAGGCGACAAATCGACCACTAAGGTTACCAAATAAAGTGAGCAACAAGTTTTCTCTAGTATTTTGATTGTACTATTAAAAGCGCGCCCACAACGAAAGAGAGAAAGTGTTCAATGTTGGCTGATTGTCAATAGAAAAAAAGGTAAACAACAGTTTAAAGAAAGTTTGGACAACTTGTTTCAAGTTGTATCTGTTGTTGGAATAATAATGTCGACTACCTATAGGTATTTACCGGCATGAAACCTACAAAAGAAAAGTCAAACATTATATTTGGTAGGATTTAATAACAAACAAACACTTCTCCCGAACATAATATTACCTTATCAGGAACGTCCCCGGGATTACAAAACATTTTGTTCTTTGGGCATTAGTGAATGCCATGCGCATTTCGTTCTGTATAAATACTGTATTAACTGTGGGACGATTAACAAAATGCCACGTCTAAAACCAAGCTCATTAAGCGAAAATATGATTATTGTGAAGTTTGACAACATAGGACTATTATCAGTACATTGCTGTATATTATATATGTATGGCGGTAACATGATAGGTACATATTCGTAAATTTAGCGTAAATCAAGATTAGATCTGACAAACTGATCCATTGATTTTATTGCAAGATAAATTCTACAGGCAATTTATTTGGGATGCCCACTGGGTTTCATTTGCACATCTGCTCCAATTAAGCACCAAGACCCCAGCATTCTCTATTATATCTACACAAGTCGAGGTAATTTGCAGTTCAATATTTGCCAACTAAATATATCAGTTGGTATTATACTAAGCTTACATGCCTTGATTTATTTGCTTAGTCTATAGAAATAGTGATTTTATGTAATTTGATTCTCATTAGTTTTGGGACAATCAAATTTCTTACTTTTTATAAATTAGATGTGTATTGTTTGGAAACTTTGATAAATAGACTAAATTGCATAGCATTGTTAGGCATTTGTTATGTCCTTCAGAATACCAAGTGTTTTTTTTATTTCAAAATATATTGAAATGAGTCAATTTGATAACCAATAAAACATTGTTGGTTTGATGGATCACTTTTAATGTATCTACATATAAATAGCCTCAACATTATGTCGTGTGCATCAATAACTTTCAAAAGGTTTGATCTCTTCAAATTTGTGAAATTTTTTTAATATCCCTCACTGTAAATAATAACCATAAAAAAGTATTTAGCACATTTGGTATTGATTGATTCTAGCTTTTTAGTCTGATGTTAGGAGGTCTATTTCTAACTACTATTTATTTCAAATTCTATTATTTTACGTAACTGTATTTTTACGTGACCCTTATTGGAGTTTATCATATCGATTAATATGGATTTTATCACTATGGAATTTTGAAATTTAATATCATAGTTAACTTTAAAATCTTTTGTGATTATCAAATTTAGCATTATTAGAGACTTATCAACTTTTTTCTGCTGTACCTATCGCTCTAAATCACAGTGGCACCTAATAACCTACATGCAGTACCTATATTCAGTACAATTATACCATGATTCCAATAATCAAGTAGCTGCAGCTACAAGTAGCAAAGATAACTCACACAATATGAAATCTAATTGCAAATACACAAACTATTGACATAATATCGCATAAAATCATTTTATCGTTTTAGATGTGACAGTTTAATCCAGATCATTGGTTACTGAGGACAATATACTTATATTTATATCTTAATTAGCTGTTAAAATATTCACATGTATCTAAATAAAATACATGCGAACATTCACATTTATTCTTTAGTTAATTGTTATGAAACTGATGTATTAACCAAAATTGTGCCTTTACTGAATTACGTAATCAAGATACCTCATATGAATTAGGTATAAGGCTGTCCGTAGAGCATACTACTAACAAGAATAGCTTCTAAGAATACTTTCCCATTGCTATTCTTGGTTTTGATTTGAATTTTGTAATTTTTCTCTGGTCTAGGCCAATGGCAAATGGAATGTACCTATAAGATATTTAAATATCTTTGACCCTAATGCTGAACTACAAGTCATCTACCTTTATTTTTCTAGCCTCCAACTTAAAAAAATAATATACCTAATTACTTTAAAGTATCTAGTTAGATCCATACCAACCAATAAAGAACAGAAACAATATTCTGTATGTGTTCTGTATATAAGATATGATTACAGCTAACTTAACAGATAGGTAGATCAATACATACATATATAAAAAGAGACAAAATTATAAATCTACCAACTTCAGTAGACAGGTAGATTTCATTAGTCAAGCAAAATACGAGAGAACCATGACTTCAACTTGAATTACTGTTAACATATCTGTACCTAAAGAGTGAGAAGAAAGTATTCATTTAGGTACAGAGAAAATTTATGTAGTGACTTCACTCGAAATTAAACACATCATCTACAATCTGCCAAAAAGCAAAGCCTCTGGCCGTGATGGCCATCTCAGCACTAAAGGTCTTGAAGCTCTCTTAAAGATTTGCAATCTGACCTGGCAGCATAAACAAACTCCCAGTGACTGAAAACATGTCACCTTATTCCTATTTCCCAAAAAAGGCAAATCTCGCAGCAAATTAGGATCCTATAGACCCATTTCTCTAACTTCATGCACAGAAAAAGTTTGTCAGAGACTCGTCCAAGGTGCTTACAACACTAGATAGAATCAAATAACATCCTAACCCCTACCAGTTAGGCTTCCGACCTAACCATTCTACAGAAGACCAAGTCCTCCGTCTTACACAACACGCTGAAGCAAGGACAAAAAGCGTTTCATTCTGGTTTTAATCGACTTCAGCAGAGCCCTTGACAAAGTCTGGCGATCTGGTATATATTTGAAGATCGCAGTGATCGCAAAGCCAATGTCAGAATCCAATACACCACCAGTATGTGCCTTCCTCTCAAACAGGGATGCCCTCTGGGGGCTGTTCTTAGCCCCACTCTTTTCTCCTTCTCATCAATGACACTCACCAACTGGGCTAAGGAATGGAAGATGACTATTGCACTAGACAAATCTGAATGCCTCTTGATAATGCTTGACCCTGCACAGAGTGAAACAAAAGTAAACCTCCAAGTTGCTGGAAAAGATCGATAGACAACTAACCTGGAAAAATTACTGCCAAAATGTTGCTACAACTATGACACAACGGCTCAGACAGCTGTGATGCGTCTGTGAAAGATTATGGGGAATGAACCAAAAGCATCTCAGAACAGTCTTGGATATATCCGCGCCAAAGCTGACTACTGTTCAGCCATCTACCTCCATTGCACATCCCTATCCAATCAAAACATAATTAGCAGGAAACAGAATGAGGCAGTCAGGATCATCATAGGCTGTACCTCCTCTACTCCTATTCTATCTATCTATCTATAGTGTTCTGCCGAATCAGTTATTAGGCAGGTTCAATTCCATGGCATCCACTTTCTCCATCCTTCTCGGTTTGCTGCCCGGTCCTTCAATTCTCTATAGGTGTTTGG
>JAUYWI010076708.1:0-13674 GCA_034780595.1 Parotoplana pacifica
TATTTTTGTAAATAAATAAGTAGGTCAGAACAGTAGCCATTTAGGTAATTGTGTATATTATTGCTCAGAATGAACTAAACACATGCTAGAGACTTTTCATAATGCAAAAATAGTCATCAACATTTACATTTGGAGACCATGTTAACTTCATTATTTTTGTTCAATTAATCGTTTATTGCATAGCTTCACAAGCCCTCATTTTTTCATATTACCAATTCTTCACCTCCTCCTGTATTTCCCCATTCGTTTCTCTTTACTTTCTTTCTACCCCCTCCCCCGTTTCCTTCTTTCCCCCTCCCTTTTTTCTCCCCTCCACCGTTTCTTTTTCCCCCTCTCCCTTTTTTCTTCTTCCCCCACTCCCCATTTCTTCCTTGACTCCCTCCCTTTTTTGAATTTCGGGGGGGACACTTCCCCCTTGCTCAGGTATAGATATGGCCCTCCACTGGTTGGATCATTGGGTAACTATATCAATTTTTACGTTGTTAGCTCTACGTAATATTTCAATATTTTATTTATTTAAAAACAGATTGGCATTTATATATGATCCTGTGATTAATACCAAAAAATTCATTTCACCTGTTTCAGGGATTGAGCTAACACTCGCTTTGACTTATCTGAACTTTTTTGTAAAAAATGTTGCTATCCAATATCGATGTCTCTAGGCGATAAGCTAAAGCGAAAACTGAATTGAATTAAACTTTCAAAATACAACCCCTTTCAAAAGTAACCGTAACAGTATAAAAAAGTGAATAAAAGTCAGCAAAATTTGTTTCCAAACGAAATCCACACATATTTTCTGGATCAATATTTTTTTATGAAATTTTCTAATATTGTGCCTTGCCATCTGCCTAAACAATGGAGAAAACAATAATTAAAAAATATTGATCCAGAAATATTTGTGGAATTTGTTTGGAAACAATGTTTTGCTGACTTTTATTCACTTTTTTATACTGTTACGGTTACTTTTGAAAGGGGTTGTACATGGAAGTTGATTTTTTAAATAAAATTAATGGTTTTAAATGAACAAATTTATGACAAAATCTAACTTAAAAATTATATATTTTCTAGGATTGTGATAGATAACATTAAAAAAATATGTGTTGTGCGTAGTGCAAAAGAATTGTTTGAAAAATATTATTAATAATCCATTGTCGTCCTTGCTAAAGAAACAGCACAAATATTTTCCGGGAGATAAGATTATAGAGCTCTCGTGTATCGATTTTAGTACACATGTGCCTTGCAAATCTTCGTCAACAAAATCAATAAAGCTGCTGGTGTCACTGTGTTCAAAATGTTAATTTTGTTCACAAACTCGCAATTTATGTATATTTGGTAAAAAACGGTACTTTCAATGTGGGAAGGTTAATAAAAACAAAGCCACTTTTAAAACAAATGCGCTCGCTGTTCATACCATGGATGGATACAGGACTGGTCATTCTATTGATTTTTAGCCAATACATTTAGTGATCTGTATATTAGGCGTGTTTTAGATCTGCTTATATTAATCGTAATCAAAATTCTCTGAATTTAAATAATGGTTTCTTCAATAATATGTACACCTCTCTAGCTAACCATTTATTATCCAATCTATAAATATTTGCTAACTTTAGCTTTCCGTTGATTGTTTTTTAGCTATTAATCTTTGTTTGTAAAATTTAATTTTACTTTTTATCATGACTATGAAGCTCGGTTGCAAATTATATTACTTACATTTTTAGAATGTGGTTTTGTTTTATTCGCATTAAATATGTTTTTTTATTGTTTATCCGTTTTTGGCCAAAATTTTTGATGTAGTGAGTTATTGATTGATTTTTCCCCTCCAGGAATTACCAAGGCCGAGCGACTACACGTGAACAGCTCACAGCACAAGTGCTTTCTTGAGGTGAATGAGGTTGGAACGGAAGGTGCTGCAGCTACGAGCATCGTTTGTATGCCCATGTGCTTAATGCCTGATGGGCTCGAGTTAGAGATAGATCACCCATTTCTGGTCTACCTCGTTGACCATAAGTACGAACTGCCCCTATTTCAGGGACATGTCTTTGAGCCAGAATTAGCCTAAACATGACCACAGGGTCACCCTTAAATAATATTTAAAGACATTATCTTTGAACAAGACTCAATGCCAATATTTAGTATCATTGATAATACGAAAGATATCGAATATAATTCTTGTATAACATATCAAATTGTTTTTGTTTTAAATGTATTTCAGAACCATCAGAAAACCTTTCATTGTGTGTATAATTTGTGGTGCTTTTAAATAATTTGACAATTCAAAACATAGTATTCAAATTATTTATTTATTTATTATTATTTTTGTTGATACCAACAGTAGATTTCTCTATATTTTATAACGGATATAATTTGCATGTATTTCTTTTGTTAGTTTATTTTATTTTAATTTAATTTTATTGTTTTATGATAATGTTTTCATATTTTTTATAACAATAATTACTCCAATTTTAATTCTATTGGAAGTGTACAAAGATTGGTTGTACTCTGAAATAAATTAAAAAATAACAATATATTTTCTGAATATTTTTGGAAAAAGGATTTTAGTTACTTAAATTAATATGAAACATATTTGGTATTCATACCAAGGGTATATAAGGTAGTATAGGAGATATGGATAACGATTATGCATCTTTGTTTAATCAAGTAAAATTTTAATAGGTAAAATAAAACACATCTCTCCAAGTTTATAATCCAACATGTGTTTCGTAGTACATTTTATATAATCAAGTAGCAAACTAATTAATAATTATAATATAAAAAGTAAAAGAAACAATTGGTTGAAACATGAATTATAGAGATGGCAGTTTAGAAGAATGCCACACACAGAGACAAAGTGCATATTTTGAAGATATTAAGAAAATTAGATGTCTCTAAAATTGAGCTGATTATTTGGATCCGGATTTGTTTTCTTTCATAAGAATGGTTTCTTTTATTTTTATTTCTAAACCTGATTTTCCAGTAGCTACAATTTTTAATTATTTTAGAAAAAAATGGGATAACAAAGATTAAAAAAGGTGGTTACCTATTGTAGAATTAGTATTTTTGTGCACTTTGATCCTGGTCGTAAGATGTCGTTTAGTCTTACCAATGTAAAACTGTATCACACAAACCGCAAAATTGATAGACAATCTTAGACATACATTAAACCAAAGGGGCGTTTTACATGTGAGAAAAAAGTATTTAAAAAAATTAAATCTTTGAAAGACATATTTAATATTAACATTTGAGGTCAGTTTTGAAAAGACTAATGATACTTTGTTTGCCCACAAAAGAAGAACAATTGTATAAACATCAGGATCTGAAATTTGTTAGTGCATTGTTGAAACTTTTTTTTAAACAGTTACGTAGGTATACAACTGGGAAAATAGCCAAAGGATTGTTATTTTTCATTAAAAATAAATCTAGGAATTTAATTTCTGAATAAAAGTCTTAAACTAAAAAAGCATAAAACGGCAATTTTAAAAAAATTATAAATATTTTCCAATTTTATGACAAGCTTTGAAATTTAAGTAGAAACAAGTAAATGTTGATTTACTGTAGGTACTCAGCAATAATACATTTAGTATCCAAAGAGTCGTTTGTTAAATTAACACGGGTATCTAAAAAAGGAATATTAGAAGAACCAACTTCATAGGTGAATTTTAAATTTGGATGAGTAAGATAACATCGATAAGAGCGAGGTAAAATCATACTTTGGGAAAGAACAAAAAATGTAGTTTTAAACGAGGTTGGACATAAATGATATTGCTGAGCCATGATTTCTCTAAATAGGTTAAATAAAAGTGCAAGCGGACTACTCATAGACCCCTCATCGGTTTGTTTATATTACCGGTCTTTATACCAGAAAATGTCATTCGAGGCCATTTTGAGTAATTGACTAACGGTAGAAGATGTAGTGAAAGCAGGTTTAAAATTTGATCTTCAATCGTAAACAATAGTATCGATAGTTTTAAAGGAACGTTAGTAAACAATGATTCCACATTAAAACTGCTACG
Organism: Parotoplana pacifica; assembly: GCA_034780595.1. Lineage (NCBI taxonomy): Eukaryota > Metazoa > Platyhelminthes > Proseriata > Otoplanidae > Parotoplana > Parotoplana pacifica. The sequence goes on from JAUYWI010076708.1 coordinate 4,011, forward strand.
AATATCATCATTAGAAAAACGAAAAATTATTGATTTTGTCCATGAATTTGTTTGGTAAATTTGGTTTAGAGAATCAGTTTTGATGTGGAATCCCTATTAAATAACGTTCCTTAAGACGAAAACATCGATACTATTCGTTCCTAACTTAACGATGAAAATTTAAATTTAGTAATTTCTCAAAATTACTTCGAGTGTATAAAGACCGGTATTATAAATAAACCGATGGGGTGACTATGGGCAATCCGCTTGGTACTACGCTTGCAATTTGTTAGCCCAATTTAAAAAAATCATGACTGACCAATACCTACAATTTCAACCTCGTTTATACTTACGTTTTATTATTTGATAAAAGTATGATATAAAGAAAACAATATCAACTGACATGAAGTTCACTAAGTGCATGTGATTTAAAAGCTACAATAAAAAGTTTCTCAAAGTCAGTAGCCGACCCATTCCTCGTCTTTTCATCTCGGTATGATTTTATATTATTTAAATTTTTGTATTATATGAAATTGAAAATAAATACACGTAACTCGTCTTTCATATAAAAATAGAAAGAGTTCTTATTTGGTATATATTCACTGTAAAAATATAGAAACTGTGAAATGTTGAACATGTCCGATTTTCTGTTTTATTCTTACTTAGTATATTCATATGTATCGCTTTTTGTCAGTAAAGGTCTATTATTTAATGTACTATTTTTAGCAAGGTATTAAGCATTAAAACTCAACACAACGACAAATTATCCGTCACCTCAGATCTCTCAACATAATGGACACAAAACGCCAGATTTCCTGGTTTATAACGGCTTTTTGTCGATATATTGCAGTCATGTTCAATGTGATTTTATACTAGACCAACATAACGGTTATACCGTCATGTTAGCTTGATGTATTATTGTATTGAACTCTTGCGTTATGTCTTTTTTAAATGACGGTTATTTTATTTAGTGTGTATGACCTTGAAATTTTGAAAAAAAATCAAATAAATATTCCAAATTCTAAAGCAATTGGTTCAGTAGTTTCAGAGACATTAAAAACTGACTTTTAAAAACTAGCTGAATGTTAGTTGCACACAAAAACCTTGAGATTACAGTCCCTTGTTATGGTATGTCCCCTTTCATGGTATACTTTTTGATGAACCAAAAAATTGAACCATCCTGGCTATGTGGTTATATTGTGTCGGTTTCGAAATCTGACTTGAAAAAGCATAGAAAATATAGATACAAAAAACACACAAAACTGAAGTTTGGTTTATCACCGACAACCAAATGAAAAGGAGATAAGAAAGGTGCTGTCACAGCGAATAGCGGAAGCAGTGGGGGGCGAGAAGCAGTCTCAATAGTTCACGATTTAAGGCAAGACCCATGGAAGGGGCCATCCCAAAAGCACCTTTGCATTCAATACCTTTGCATTTGTAAAAGGTATGCCCGTTTGTTCATTGAGATTGACAACGGACGTTTTGAGAGATCCCATGGCTAACACTTTCGCACTCGCTGTTTGCAAATACATATGTATGTAACAAATGAAAACATACTATACCCTTAATAGGTAGAGTGTTGTTTTCACTATTTTAAATAAGAACTATTTTAGAATATTATCTCAATTATACACATTTCATTTACACACAATCCATTCTTACCAGAAATAAGTCTTTTATCAATTGTGTAGGGTATTACACCGTTTGTCCAAAGTTTTGAACCAACACCCGTAGCTGCTCTTTTGAAACGACGAAACTGGTTCTTTACATTTTTAAAAAATCTAAAATACAATTTTCATAAACAAAACACTTCTTTATCATAATTCCTTAGAAATTGTTTTTTCTTGCTAAATTACAAAACTTTTGGATAAATATGTCAAAATAGGTATAATGTTTTATGACACAATAGGTATGCAAATGTTTTATGTAACTTAATTTAGGACTGAAATCTTGAAGCAGCATTGTACCTAAAAAAAGCTATATTTTAAATGTCTACATTTTGAAAATAAAACCTATATTTGTTTTTTGTATCCATTCTAATTTCAATTGCCAACCTACCGACTTGATTTTATATTTGATTTGAAATTCCTTGAATTCGTTGAACTTCTTTGAATTATATGTGCAATATCATCATCACTAAGAGCTATGTCTCCAATAAATGCTTCTAAAACCAAAAATATTATTGAAGTACTTGTTTGCAACTTCTTATACCTACAAGGAGTCGAAAAAGTTACCGTGGACCTAATAAGCCTATTAATTACATCTCCCTAGTATTTCATACTTCCCTGAGTTAATTAGACTAAAGTTTGACTTAAATTTGGACAGATTCATCGACAGAAAAACATTTTAAAAAGTGATGTCATCAGCTCCAAAAATTAAACTTTGTCCACTTAACCTTTATATTATCGATTTTAATCAACTTATCACTAAGCAACTGTTGCTAGAGATACTATCTACTATTGCAGGCAACAAGGATTTTTACTCATTTAACGTATTTTCACTTTTTTTAGTGTACTCGACCACATAAAACTTTAATTACTATATACATATAGTCCCGTGCAAAAGTGCCGCCGCATCCTTAGATTTTCGTATTTTTAATGTTATTTTTAATAGTCACTGAGAGAAAATTATATGACCAACAAAGTTAAAATTTTAAACTCTGTTGGACTAATACTTTTCTCACAGTGACTATTAAAAATATGAAAATCTAAGAGTGCTGCGACACTTTTTAAAGGAAAAAACTAATCTTATTCGGGACGCCACTATGCAGAGCAACAAGGAACGTTTTCGAATTTATTTTATATAAAAATGATTTTATGTGAATATTTGTTAGATACCAAAGGGTGGTAGATTAATTTCCATATAAGTCAGGGACGTCCCTGAAATAAGTGAGCTAATATTTGGGTGTTTCTTGCATCGACAGTATAAATTCTATTCTTTTTTGTTGATGTTTATTTAGATAAATGTAGAGTTAACAAACTACCTGAGAGAATTATATAATTTTTGATGTATAACATGGTTTTATTCTGACTTTTCTTAAATTACAGAGATTATGAAATAATATTATCAAAAAATAAACTGGTACCTATATAAATAATACGATTACCCAAAAGTGATTTTACTTATTTTAGGATTTTAGTAACATACTTTTTGATCGTTTTAGTCTTTTATATCTTGAAATTATTAGAAAACAAAGTAGAACATCATGGTATATCAGGAACATACTACATAAAACATGAGACTGTCAACTCAAAGTTTTGTATGACACAAACTTTAAGTTGGTTTTGAGTTGAACTATAATAAAAATATATTTCTAAAATTTCAAAGTCATAAGTCTAGTGACCTTTGGTTTGGACCGGCTCAATGGGCCGAAAACATTAACAATTAAGAACTTTTGATATTTAATAATTATTTACTTCCTTTTAATAACTTACGACACTATATTATGTCTCCTGGAATTTGACCTATATCATAAGTTTGACAATTATTGATTTTTCAAATTTAGGGTTATAACTCAAAATTTATGATCTATATATTTATTTATATAATTAAAATTATATCACTAATGTTCATATCCTTCAAACAAAAAAGAATTTTGTAATATCTATTTTTGTTACTGAGGTATTGTTGATTTTTCAATAGTTAAAGTACACACATTGAATAATCAATAATATTAATTATCTCAGCAACAAACATAGATGATTACAAAATTCTTCTTTTGTTTGAAAGATATTACTCTCAGTGATATAATTCTAAAATATGACATTCGTAAATGTTGAGTTATAAGCCTAAATGAAAAATTCAATAATTGTCAGTCCTACAATATAGGTTAAATTAAAGGAGACCTAATATAGTGTCGTAAGTTTATTGAAAGGAGGTAAGGAGGTAAATAATATTTAAATCATTGAATATCAAAAGTTCTTATTATTTTTAAGTTTTAGTCCATTCAAAAGGTCACGTGACCTATGACCTTGAGAATTTAGAAATAAATTTCTCTTATAAGTTTAAATCAATGTCCCAAATTCTAAAAAGCAGTTGGTTTAGTAGTTTGATAAATATGAAAAATTGGCTCTTAAACCCAGCCTAAAGTTAGGTGCAAACAAAAGTATACCTAGAGTTGACAGTCCGGCCATTTTTATAGTATGTCCCTGGTATATATATATCAAGAAGAAAACATATTTAGCTTACTTGCTTTACATGGATCACGAATAAATGTAGATTGCATTTTTTCAGTTTGGAATATATCTACTGATTGATTGTGTAAAGAAATATACGTCCCATTAAGAGATTGTGATTCACCTAAATACTTCAAAAACAAGGGAGAAGATTGTATCCGCGGAATAATCAAACAAATGGCCATAGCAACTGACCAAGTGTAGACATGTTTTGATACCATAGTTAATTTTTAATTAAAAATGTTAATATATGAATTGTTATTTGTACTAATATAAAAAAGTATTTTACACACTGTGTAAATTTATTTTCAAAACTGTAAAAGATTGCATTAAAATGAAACCTGTTTGATATTAGGCATGCATGATAACAAACATGTTCACCTTTTAAATGGAGTCACCACCTGAATTTGTTTGTTAGTTGTATCTTACGATCGAAAGATAAAATACACCGATAGGTACTTGATCTGATCTTATATATAAGGACGATGTTTGTAGTTGCAATATTGTGAACTTAAAGTGGTAGGTATTAAGTGGATACCTCCGTGATTTTGAAAGGAGATAGATACATTACCCTCCCCACCTACTCTAAGCACATATTGCCAAAAAGGTCGAGTTCTTGGACGATGTTTGTAGTTGTATATTGTGAACTTAAAGTGGTAGGTATTAAGTGGATGCCTCCGTGACTTTGAAAGCAGATAGATACATTACCCTCCCCACCTACTCTAAGCGCATATTGCCAAAAAGGTCAATTTTTTTTATTAAAAATTCTGGGTTTAACCACTGAAGCTCATGTACCTACCTAACCCCTCAAAATAGTAGAGGTGTTGACCTTCTATTATAAGTCAGCTTGGTGACGTGCAAATTATAGGATTCGTTCTAGAGAGATATGGAGAACAATGTAGGTAGTCTATTTCTATGGTATTAGTCCAGACATTGTGTGATAAAATAGGGTCTAACCTCAAAGTATAATTGCCTCACAGGATTTTTCAATAGTTCTGAAATCTCATAGTGTTCTACATGACATACTAAAAAGTCATTGACAATTCTGCAGGGGAAAATTCTGAAATCATCCAAAAGTGGTTGTTCTTATGTTATTTCCTATCCCTTGAAATATCGTTCTTCCAATTGGTCTATAATATACGGTATTGCCATCTGGTGGGTGTTATAACATTTTAACAAATTGACATAGTCTTACGTAAAATATACTTATGTTCTTTTGCTAAATTAGACTAAACCCTATACTACCTACAAATAATATACTTAAATAACATAAGAGAACCATTTCCCCCTGAACCAAGGATCATGCAAATTTCTATGTAATGCTTTAAAACATCATCAAAGGCCGTACGTATTCTCGAAAGAAGTTCAGGTTACATAGCTACCGCTACATAGCTGTAGCTCTCGAACCATAGCCATACTTTTGTATTCTCGAAAGTAGCTGCAGCCAATATAGTAAATTCGAACGATGGAAAAACCAAGAGATCGGTTGAACAAATCAAAGCAAGATATAAAAATATCTATAATGGCAATGTACTTTCAACAGTAGTATCTAACATCTGGCGAAGTGTTGCTTTAATAGGCCTATTCCCAAAGTCATTACAATAATTGTATAAGAACATCTAAATGTTCTTGTGCAATGAAAATTTAGGGCTTGGATAGTCTTACTAAACTAGAATTTGACTTTTGCACAACAAGTTTTAGAACCATTTTGTGCAACACTATGCTCCTAACTAAAAAAAATAGGGTAGGATTATAGTCCTAACCAACCTTGTGCAACCCACCTCTTATATATTTTTCATACTGTTACATTTGCTATTTGTAAATGAACTTTTACAATAGAAAAAAGGTAATGGATGTGACACAAAAAATAACATTTAAAATAAACTACTATAACTAAATTAACTAATCTATAGAAAACAGTTCATACGACTATACCAAATAATTTTCAACATGTCAATGAACTTCAACCAACACTGAAAGATTGGGACGATTTTGCTAAATTTTTTAGTCAATAAAATGAAAGGTCATCTAACTTAGGCCCAAGAATGTCTGAAGCATTCGAATATATGTTTCTCCATCTAAATTTGAATCAAAGAAATGTTGTCCTAGTAAACATTCATCCCATACCTCTGCCAATACCATTACTTGACTCATTTTAGACATCCTCCAATATGGATTTTCTCCGGACCAGTTTTTTAAATTGTATCAATTCACATTACTGCTCAAATGGAATGCTGTCTATTTTATATCTACATTTATGGATTGCATAGTTCCCAGAAAAAATACCCAATAATCTTGTAATAGCAAATTTTATCACTCCCTGGGGCATGACTTTTGTGCCACCCTATATTTTTGATATTATGATATGCTGCCTGAAAACAAAAGTCGTAACTACATTATGCACGCGCAGCGTACTTACTATACAAGTTTGAACACATCTATGACTACCTACTCTATAAAACTAACCTTTAGGTACTTAAAAAAATTTCAAACCTTTTGGTTTGCATCTATCAATTACCCAATATATCATAATACCAATCAATAACAATAACAAACTACATTTTAAATTATATGTCTAAATATTTTTTTAACAGGTCACTCGCGATCAATTGTCTAAAATCTCAATTAGATGCTGTATAGTAAGTACGCTACGCGTGCATAATGTAGTTACGACTTTTGTTTTCAGGCAGCATATCATAATTGCTTTATAATATATGAACTCATATGAAAACAAAAACATGAAAAACGTTTACTTTTTAAAAATAATGTTAAACTCTATTAAATATGAATATAAAGTTGAGAAAATATTGAAAATGTACCTGTTTTGAATGTCGGTTTATTTTCGGAATCGGAGTAGAAGTAGAAGTTGATGGTAATTGTTTGGGATCTTCAGAACTAGGTTCCATACTTGAATTTTCCTCATCTATATTTTAAAGAAAAACATTTACTTATAAAAGCATGAAGTAAATTATTCATGTACCGATTTTGTTGAAATATATTAAAATATAAATTTCTATTTGCCTTTTATATGAAAAGCACATTTATTTTGATAATACACCCTAAATATTGATATGAATTTAATAAACATGAATAGTTCTTACCCGAATCTTTTGAATCATCTTCAATAATTGATTATTTCGCTGCCGGAATTCCCACTAAAACAATTACTTTTTGTTCTGAAACCGTTAGTGTCCGAAGAGGTTCTCCACCACCAGTTTGTTTTGGGTGGGTTCTATTATAGATATTTTTATATCTTGCTTTGATTTGTTCAACCGATCTCTTGGTTTTTCCATCGTTCGAATTTACTATATTGGCAATCTCAGCCCAATAATCTTTCTTCTTTTTAATAATTTCTGATGACTTTTCTGTGCTCTTTAAAATGCCGGTTCGGTCTTCAAAGGCATTTAATAAAATGAAATCCAAATTAGATAAATTATTTTCCATCATAAAGCAAATTATTATTAATAATCAACAAATTAAAATAGAAGTACAAAATTGTTATTGTTTTTCACAAAAGAAATTTCTAATTTAACGTAATTTTTTTGATTGGTTATTGAAATATTTTGTTTATAAATTTTATTGAATATCTATATTTATATATGGGGAATTCCTTATGTAGCTGCAGCTATGTTAACTATAGCTGCAGCTACTTTCGAGAATACAAAAGAGTATGGCTATGGTTCGACAGCTACAGCTACCCCCTTAACTGTAGCTGCAGCTATGCAGCCGTAGCTACGTAACCTGAACTTCTTTCGAGAATACAACCTGAAGGCAATACCGAAAATTATAGGCCAATAGGATACAATAGGATACAATAGGATACCTGAAGGCAATACCGAAAATTATAGGCCAATACGATACAATTCAAGGAATAGTCAATTAACATAGGAACAGCCACGTTTGGATGATTTTCAGAACTTTCCCCAAGGATAATTTTTTGTACTTATACCTACATATTATTTGAGATATTAAAACCGTTGAAAAACCTTGTGAAGTATTTAGTTTAGAATCACTGAACTATACCTATAAGTAGTTTCAAAAAATGTCGTTTTTTATTTCCATTGCAAATGCAAGTCGAAACTCATTTTACATATTTCCACAATGAACATTCTCACCGATATCTGCAATTCAATGTATGATCAAGGAAAGTGGCCAGAAGATTTCTACAAAACAATTATGGTACCATTAAAGAAGAAACCAAATGCAGTAGACTGCGCAGACTACAGAACAATTAGCCTGATATCACATGCATCAAAAATCATGCTTAGAATATTAACTAGAAGATTGGAAGCAAAAGCAAATACATGCATTGAACAAAGTCAATTTGGACTTAGACGTGGATGCGGCATTAGGGAGGCATTGGAACAATGTGAACAATCATCGAAAGAAACCTTGAATATGATAATGAACTATGCTTCATCAACTTGGAGAAGGCATTTGACAGGGTAAATTGGAAAACACTAATGGAAACGCTCAAACAACTAGGAATTCACTGGAAGGACAGACGCCTCATTCAAAATATCTACCTAAATATAAAAGCAACAGTAAGAATAGACAATGAAGAAACAAAACCAACAACAATTGGACAATTAGTAAGAGAGGGATGCCTATCATCACTGCTGGTATTCACGATATACACAGAACGTATGGTGATAGAAGCAATTAACCACATACAAGACGGGTTAACAATAGGAGGAAAAATAACTAAGGAATTGCGATTCGTAAATGACCAAGCAATGATAGCAAACTCAGAAGAAGGACTACAAAACCTTGTAGACATCTTAAATAGTAAACGAAGGATTTCAACATGAAGATAACCATAAAGAAGACAAAGGTAATGCGAGTCTCAAGAAATGGGCAGGATCAAATGAACATTACACACTAAATAAAGTAAACGTCAGTTTTTAAAAAAACATAACGCCAGAGTTCCTGGTTTATAACGGCATTTTGAAGTTATGTAACCGTCATGTCCAATACAAAAATACATCAGGCTAACATGACGGTATAACCGTTATGTTAGTCTAGTTAAAAATCACATATAACATGATGGTAATATAACGACAAAAAGCCGTTATAAACCAATAACTCTGGCGTTATGTGTCCGTCATGATACCGTCATGTTGAGAGATCTGACGTGACGGATAATTTGCCGTTATGTTTACCTTTAATGCCTAATATTCTGCTAAAATAATACATTAAATATTGGACCTCTACTTGCAAAAAGCTATACATGTGAATATACCAGTAGCAATAAAACATTTTACAGTTTCAATATTTCTACAGTGATATATTATATACGAAATAAAAACTCTTTTTATTATATATAAGACGCATTTCCTGTATTTATTTTCAATTTCATATAATACAAAGATTTATATAATATAAAATGATAGATATATTATATAGTTCAGGTTCAAATTCTAAACAAATTTATGCGAAATATGATTATCAATACATAAATATGAAAGGTTATCAATAAACGTATAAAACAAAAGTAAATCAATTAAAAA
>JAUYWI010076719.1:0-13673 GCA_034780595.1 Parotoplana pacifica
GAAGTCCTCCACCTGAGTTGGTGCCTCTATCTTGTCTGAGTGTTGTGTAGTTTGGTATTTTAGGTGTGTTTGATTTTATTGAGAGTTTTGACTCTTGGATGCAAGCTATATGTATTTGATTTGTATGTACATATAAATTGTAAGAGTTCTTGTAGGGAATTGTAGATGCCGTTTGTATTGAGTTGTAGTATATTGAAAGTGTTTGGTTTATGGTTTTTGCATGAGTGGTGTTGGAAGAGCCTTGGGGATTGATATGCACCCATTGCACCTTGGAGAACCCATTGTCACCTCCACTTTGAAAGCGGTTAGAGGCGGATTTAAATGTAAGAGAGATCATATTTGTGGTTGCCAGTGGGGATTCGGAGTATGCCGTTTTTTTGCCACCAGCTATGAGATGAGTAACGGAGAGCTTTATGACCCATCAGAGCCGCGTGATGGGGCTGGAACTATTGACTCTCCAAAAAGGAAAAGCCTTCAGCCGGACATGTCCACTAAATCCAACTGCCCACCGTTAGGGAATATTTACCCTTGGCCATTTAATCTATTGACACGGTGAAAATCATTGTGGACTTGGAAACCAGTTTCCGAGTGTCAACTCTAGATCCGCCGTGTTTTGTTCTGCAATGGTCTTAAGCGCCAGGGTTACCTCGTGGATGATGTGGCTCTTCGCCACCTACGAACGACTTGCTTTACGAGAGGCTAAAGTTAACCAGCTCCGACATTAGCTGTATTGCGCGTCAATGAAGCCTGGGGGAGGTTGGCCAGTATTCTGGAGAGGCTGTATAAGTTACGTCCAAGAAGGAAAGGTGCTGCCACTCCAAACCCCATTAAACCAGGACCCTCCTGCTTAAAAAAGTGAAAATGGAAACACAATTTTTCTATTTTAATCAAATTATTAATCAGAGACATGACTCTGGATGTCTACATAATTTTCTATTGATTTGGTACCTGCCTCCTAGATCATATTTTTGTTTTCATACTGAAAAACAAGAGACATTAATTTTCCATTTCACCTGCTGATATAATCTCATTGGTCCAATATATCATTCTATATATGTAGTAAACTAAATTTAACCCAATGCGTGTGATATCACTAAATCATTGATACCGTATATACCTAACCACAGAATAACTAATACCCCCCTTGGTATTTCCTCTTTGTACCTAACCATGCACTAAATAAGATAGCTTTATTATTGGTAAGTATATCATTAACTAATGACAAAAATGTAGTCTAATTTATAATAGAAAAAGGTCTTTGAGGAGGAGCATTTAGCTCTTCTATAGTATTCTATTTTATAACTATCCTCACCGGATAAATTTATTCAGCCATCAAACAACAGGACATATAAATTCAATTCCCCATAAAATATTGTCGTAGTTAGGCTATCTATGGGTTAGGCAACTTTTTATCAGTTTCGTAACGGTTGGTGTTGTCACCTGGGACATTTGGTGAAGGGACTGCGATGCAATATTAATTCAATTAAAACGTCACCTAATAGTAATAACCAGTTGAAACAACGAGAAAGTTTTAGAGGTATTCATGCAAAAAATAGTGGAAATATAGAGGCCAGTGTAATATATTTAAGTGTTTTTTAGAAGTAGAATTTTTTAGATATTTAATTGTGATTAGTTAGAATAGACTTGATTGTTTCCATTAACAAGATTTTTAGAAAACTAAAAAAAACTTATAAAAACATATATATTATGTTTTTTATGTCATGAATTAAAAAAAGAAAGTTTAAAATTATAGTAATAATACAAAAGTTAATTTTTGAATTCATGTTTTAAAGTTGGCGTTTTTAAGTTTCTGAGTTCAGGATAACGAATTTATAACATCCAGCTGAATTTTTAATGCCATTCTATTTTACAATTTCGCTGTTATTCATTAGTGGTGATCGATTAAAAATATTTTTGCATAATAAACACTTAAAAAATTTAACGAGTGAATATGTTGGTATTCTGAATATATGCATATAATCGATTATAATCAATGTTACTTCAAAATTCGAATAGATTACCTACTTATTATGTAATTGTTTCTTTCTCAGATTATTTATAGAAGTGAATTATGATCAATATTTACATGTTATAACATCTATAACTTAATTATGTTCCATTGTAGGTATTGGCTATCCAAAGTTTTCAAAGTGTTTTTGATGAGTTAATAATATAATGCTTAATTTAAATATTACCTCACTGCTTATACTACTTGTGTGATCAAATTTATCGACTTTTATCATACAATACGTACTATAAATAATTAAACCGTCATAATAGTGTCAAAAATTAACACACATTAAATTATTCATGTGTAGCCTGTCTTCTAAAGGTAGGTTATGATGTAGTAATGTACTTAATTGTTGCGTTTTAGTATCAGTATAGAGGGAGATCTGTTTAAAAGATAAGCCGCGTGCTTTTTAATAGGTAATAATAGATTTTTAAGATAAACAACTGCAGGTATTCTTTTAAATCATAAATATATTTACCTAGATAGTTTTATTGTCTGATACTCTTTGGTACACAATAGGCTACGTTTTCTCACAGAATAACAAATTGGAAAAGCTTTCATAGTAGAAGTATGTCGATGGTTCATTACATGACATTTAATGACAACTACTGTATAAGCACCACCATGTACTGTGATTGTCATCTGGTAGTAAGAACATTATAAGGCATTAATTTTCTTTTTTAATAGCCACAGCGCATTTTAGCTGTTTGAAACTGTTTAGATATCGACAATGACAGTTATTTTATATTATCAGTACAAATTTCAATTATAAGTGTCAGTTGGAATACAATAAACTGTCTGGAGTTTAATTTATGACACTACTAACCTACAGATTACATTATTATTTTCAGTGTTATTACCCCTCTTATCTATAGCTATGTTACAGGGCGATCTAAGTGGGGGCAGGGGGCGTGGAAGAGCACACCCCTATAAAAGTGACGCCTCTCTTATCATTTCAGCTTATTTTGTATGTGTAAAAGTATTTCAGCGTTTATGTCATGTGCCCCGGCTCCTCCCCCTAGTGGAAAATCTAAAGATCTGCACCTGACATAGATTGTAAATCCCATAGCAACCAAAATGGAATGGGTAATAGCAGTATGCTTAAAGTTTATTATAGGCCCTTTTGTATAAAATATTCTTTTGACTTTGAAAACGCAAAAATGGAGGAAAATTTCCAAAGAATAGTCAATGATCGCATCTGATAGACAGCTAAATGTTTTATATTTTGATGAATTTGATATTGTTTCTTCAAGTACACTATCTTTATTATGAATACATTGGGTGATTTCAAAGTTGTCTTAAGACTAAAACCCCTTTTGGTTTTAAGGTTTATATTAATTTTAAAACCAACCTAAAAATAAAGAAACCTTCTAAGAATAATTTATTAAACGACAAATTTATATTTATTTTTTTAAATTTCAAAAATGGTTATATCAAATATAAACCTTAAAACCAACTTTGGTTGTAGTCTCAAGACTAGCTTTAAAATCAACTATCTTTCTTTTAGACATACCTCATTGTTTTTTAAATGTAATACTGAACATTTTTATAAAATAGCCTATAGTTATATTCTGAAGACTTAATATTTGAAGAGCATCACAATCACTTTATTGTAATTTTTTAAGATATCCTAACTGAAGGCAGAATATTATCGATGAACATTAGGAAAATGTATAATAAGTATTGACCCAAAAGACATTACGATTTTTTGTGTCAAAATTTACCATCACTTGAAATAATAAATGCTGAAATATCCATAAAATACACTATTATAAAAATAATAAATGCACTTGTGATCATGAAGTAATCTGTTGAAAAAATATTTCTTGGGTGTATTAGTGGAACTTACTAAGTATAAAGTCGATCGGATGAAGTTTAATTTTCGGACCTAAATGGTGTTATCGGTTCCCTTATCGATTTCTTAGAAAAAACGTTTACCTTTAAAATTTGAATGTTGATATGTCCCAAATTAAAGCCCAATTAATTTGTGGAAACTATGGTATCCAAAGATATCCAAAAGATATTGCATATATTACAATATTCTAAAATGTTGCTCTATATAGACTAATATTCCAAAGTTGTCTACTAAATGTACCAATATTCCAAAGTTGTCTACTGAATGTAGCAATATTCCAAAGTTTTCCACTGCTCTAAAGTTGAACAAATACACCAATGCTATTGCTCAATCATCGTTACCATTTTTAGAACAAAGTACTTAATGTGTCTGAGGTATGAAGTGTTTAAATAATAATTGTCTAATTAAATATATTGAAACTGATTTATTGGTATTGACCAAAATCTTAAAAAATAATTTAGATATTTGTGACAAATATCAATTTATATGTTAGATTTGAGTATTCCATTGAGGTATTGTCTTTCGATTTTATCACTCTGATTGGAAACCTATTTGTTGAGAATATGCAACACATCGTATTTTGACTAGCAATACATTAATTACATTCTCTTTCATAATCTAATCTACTTTTGGTTTCCTTTTATGACCGGTATTTGATTATTTAAGTGATAATCTTTTTTTTGCAATTTGATTTTTAGTTCATTGTATCTACATAACCCTCAGTAATCTACTTATAATGAATTTATATTTAATAAGAGATGTTTTATTATACAAATTTTTTATTTTCATACAGTATTTCCTATTAATAGATGTATTTAAATGTTTAATTATATAATAGGTATAGAGTTTTTAAACAAACCATATCACAACAAGTTTCCACACAAAGAAATTTAGTCAATGCCCACATAAATAAATACTGATACACTGTATCTCATTTATTAAATCCTTAAAAGCAGTATAATTTAATATAAAATATTAAATCTAATAAACATCAGTATTTTATTAATCATGGTTATACAGCATAATAATTATGTATTGTTCAATTAATGTAAAACATTCTATGGGTATACATTTTGTATCTTGATAAATCCATAAGTAGCTAGATATAAACAGTATTCTCGGTAATGTAATAATGCAAGATTTACAGTTGACTGACTAGACTGGAGAGGTAAGATTTTGCAAACTTTTGGCACAATTAAATAAATGTTGAGAACTTTAGCGTCTGACTCAATGCCTTCTTCTGTAGGCTATGTAGGTAGTAAACCAATGATATTTATTATATTAGGATATATGTATAAAACTCTAATATTATTAGTAATAAATTTACAAATATACACACATATATCCATGTATATCGTATTGTTGGAAGTAGGTATTATTGAAGAATAATTACTTTCATTTATCAAGTTTATTTTAGCATAAACTTTTTTCAGATTTTAGGTTTGTTATATTTTACAATTGTCGTCTTTTATTGATGTTTACTTTTAGATATACTATAACAGGAGGTCGTCTAAAAGAAAAAAATGGATAAAGAAAAATTTTGTTAAATGAAACTTTTGTAAGACTGAGAAGCGGAAATGAAACCTAATTATTGACATAGTTCAATTTAAGCAAAACTGTTGATGATATGATGACCTACATAAGAAAATAGAAGCTTATTGTCTTGCTCAGATTGTGCTAAAAAATGTGGGTATAGTTATGAAATTTTACATGTTGAACAATTTATATGTTATCCTGCAATTCCCATTTCATTTTATTGACAATGAGGGTAATTAATTTTGCCTTTCTAATAATTTTAATTAAAACGTCTAATTTGACTATTATAATATTGACAACTATCCTGCAAGGGCACGGAGCCACTAGTTTGTCATCATATCATTTTATTCCCCTAATAAATTTGGGCTTGATTATTTTTTTTATGACCAGGTACAGTAAAATGTTTATAAATGCACTAAATATTCTTATAAAAATACTTCAATATGCTTTCAGATTACCACATTTGACACCTTATTTGTTTAATTGTTTAAGGGGGCTGGCCCCCATACACCCTCGTAAAGGTTCCTGAACATGAAATGAGGCTCTCCCCAATCTTGAAAATGCTCCGGCGCCCCTGTGATGATATGTTTTCGTGTCTCCATGATAAAAACTAACATAAATAAACAGAATTTGAAAACCGTTAATACGAAATTTATAAAAGTGAACATGAAGGAGACTAGCCTGCTGCATTTTTGTCGTAGGAAATTCACAACACCTACAGATAAATGTGTAATAAGCTATGAAATATTAGGACAAAAAATATGAGACGGATTGCATACCGTTTATAATTAGGGGAAGAAACACAGAAAAATCTCAAGTTTGGACTATTATGCTATAAAATGCACAAAACACATTGCTATACGGTATAGTTTTTATAAGATTGTAAAAGGTATGGAATCAGAACTGACTTCATATTTCATACATATTAGATAATTTTGTTCTAATTAGACACCGTTGTGGGCCCATTATGTTTTGAAATAGGCGGGTTTAATTTAGCATTGGTGAAGAGGCAATCATTATAATTAGGTAGTCTTTTTGTTAATTTCGATTGTGTGATAGTGAGAATGTTTTGTAATTATGTTTGTATGATGTATATATACATATTTAGGTACCTGCAAATATTGATATCTAATATTTTAAAATTTTATTTTAGCTGCAAATTTCTTTTTTTATTGACCAAAAGAAAATATCGTAAACAGCCTGAGTTTTCAATCCCTAATAGTTTTTTTAGTCTATGGTTATTTTGCACTGTTTAAAAATCGAGGAAGAGAATTTGAACACCAATCATATAAAAATATAGTAATTAATATTCCTTTGGTGGTTACCTCGGGTTCATACTTTCCGTGGATTTGTCAGAAATGAAATAAAAACGCTGAGGGGCCCTGATGACGTTATATCACGTCCAAAAATCGAATTTTGTCCGATTTGACTTCATATTGGTGGGTAGGAACAACCACCAACAGTACACAAATTGGAAAGAACTTTTTAATAATATTATTGATTTTTAATTTTATGACCGATTTTATCGCTGTTTAGAGCGTAAAACACCAAAACGTTTTAGACCAAAAAACTGATAATTTATATGGTAATAGCAAATTTTCTGTTATTCTGTTCACTCATTTTGGAGCAATTTGGAAATGTATGTAATGATGGGGATTAGATACTTCCCTTTCCGTGATCATGATGCACTAACGTAAAAAATGATTTTTATATTATTTTTATGTAAAATTACTAAACCTAGAAACATCCATTTTCACTTCGCTTTAAATTATTTTTCTTCAATCGCAATGGTCATGTCGGAGGCATACAGTTTTTAGGTCAGCAAAAGTAATATCAGTTTATTTTTGTGAAGAAAAAACTTTTAAACAGAGCGTAACAGTATTGATTTTAAATCATTGACTCTTGTGTTTAGTGATGTGTCTGCATTAAACCTCGAGAATTATTAGTTAAAACTGTATAAATATGAAATTATACGGTTGGCAGCTACAATAATGTTCTACATGTTGTAAGGTTGTGTGTGCATACTTTGCAAGTCCTGAAAGTGACTATAGATATACATTTTCTAAAACAACCGCCAATTTATCCTATTACCGCCACTTACTATTTCCATCTCCGGCGTCCTCTGTAGGCATCCATGTTGAATTTGACAGATTTCTCATAATTTTAAATGTGAGATTAAATATGTATGGTTGTGCTTTGATATACTGATAATTTGTACACATGATTGTATACACAAAGTTGACAAGCACTTGCAATACTGTGTCGTCATCAATTCATCACCGTCGCGAACATGTCAATATGTTATCCACAATGTTTAATAAATAATAACAAGTGCTATTAAATTTCTCCACCTCTCAAACATATAATATTTATATAGACACATTTATTTTAATCTATAGTATGCAGGTACCCTACCCCTTACCTACACTCAAATGGATCTAACTTAGGTGCCATAAAACAGCATGGATCTATATAATATAAGATATCATTTTTCTCAGATAAATACATTTAGATTATGTCTCCGCAATTTATCATATTCTGCTGTAGTGATCAGGGAAATTAGAAACCCATTTTGCCATTTTGATATGTGTATTAAATGGTGCTATTATACTTTGATCACGCACATCTAGGCAGCTATTAGCAGAATTGTCTGACCACGATTACATGTTACCTACTAAGCACTGAACACACACACAGAGGTCAATCTTATTTTATGGAGTTTACATGATATGATGTGAAAATGGAATATCATCACTGGGTTCTCGCTTTCATACAGTCATTGTTTATTTAGAAATGATAAACGAGTTTATTAACTGACAGATTGAGGAAAATAATGTTGAAGCTTTAAATATATGAACCAATTAGAATCTTATGTTGCCTTGAACATCCGTGAAACCGAATTCGGTAATTTAATTATTTTAGAATGGTTGTCTTTGAAGTGAGCAGAGTCAAATTATATTAAATTTCAATGGGGCAGCTGTACGTATCTCTTCCACTTTTGTATTTTCCATTTTTATAAAAAGCACATATTACCAGTTTAATTCTTAAAATAATTAATTATTACAATTATTCACTGGTTTTTATTTAGTATATTTTATAACTACATATATAGAATCAGTTCTAATGTATTAGGTATGCTAATACAAATAATAAACTTGTTGGTAAATACCTTGACACATTATATTCTTTCATGTTATTAGCTTAGATTTTAATGGTACTTTAGCAGTAGTTTCAAAACTGGCATCAGAGCGCCATTTTGTAGAAACGCGCCTGGATATAGTATATCACATTTTGATTTTAATTACATTTTTTTCATTAGTTTACTTTCTAGTAAGATATATTTTATTTTTTAATTTTATATGTTTGCTGCAATAAAGATTTCATTCTACATATGTTTAAATGCCAGACCTGTTGCAGGCATTGACGATCATGAACTTCCAAAGCTTCCTACCTGAAGCAGCATGAATGAACTCGTTATTCCTCATATTATTTTTTTTTGGTCCAGTTGTTGAGACTTTGCAAATAAGTTGTTCTTTGTCTACCACAGTTTCTATTTCCAACAATCTTTCCAAGTAAAGCTAACTTTTCTAAGTCACCATGTCTAATGATATGACCAATACATTGTATCTGCCTTTTTCTGATGGTCTTCAATATTTATCTTGTAGTCTTGGCAACTGTAAGTACATGATCCTTCTTAAAAACCACATCTCCAGGGCTTTTTTTTGCTCGGAAGGACGCACTAATATTCCAGTATTCACACCCGTATGTCAGAACTGACCCTACGTACGTCTTCAAGACTCTATTTTTGTGTCACAATTTATGTTTCTGTTCTTCATTATTCTATCCAACTTATTAAAGGCTTCTGTAGATAAGGCTGTTATTTTTGTAATTTAATCAGATGTGATAATATCGTCTAAATATTTGAATTTCTGCACTTTTCTGATGTTATTGCCTCTGCTGGAAAGATTACAAGGGGAGGGTGCATTTTCTTTGAGATGATCATGCATTCGTTTTTGAAACATTCAGTTCTAATCCCATTTCTTCACTTTTTTCGACAACTACGTCCAAAATGCTTTGTAGATTTTCCTCTGAGTCAGCAATAAGCACAGTATCATCAGCATAGCGTATATTTGTAATGTTTTGGCCACCAATTTAGATCTTCTATATGACGCAATATCATTTCTCCATAAGGGTTAAAAGGTCA
Organism: Parotoplana pacifica; assembly: GCA_034780595.1. Classification (NCBI taxonomy): domain Eukaryota; kingdom Metazoa; phylum Platyhelminthes; order Proseriata; family Otoplanidae; genus Parotoplana; species Parotoplana pacifica. The sequence goes on from JAUYWI010076719.1 coordinate 9,607, forward strand.
AGAGACATCATACAGCCTTGACGTACACCATGCAGAATTGGCTTGAAACCACTATGTTCACCTCCTATTCTAATAGCAGCTTCTTGACCCAAGTATAGATTTCGCAGTATTCTCAAATCTTTTCCATCAATATCTAATATGTTCAAGATCTGAAAGAGCATGGTGAGCTGTACCTTGTCAAATGCTTTTGAATGATCTATAAAACAAAGATAAAGGCATTTTTTTGCATTTCTATGCTTCTCTCTATGATTGAAGTTAATGTGAAAATTGTATTTGTTGTGCTTTTGTCAGCAACAAAACCAAACTGTACAGGTGATATTTTAGGTCATATTTTTGAGCGCATTATTAGCATAAGAATACGAAGGATTAATTTCGTTAGGTGGATCATCAAGCTAATGATACGATGTAGGTCACATTCTGTAGCCCCAGGCTTCTTTGTGTTTTTCTCTGTACCCAATTATCTAAAGCTTCCAACATGTCGACTGAAATCTTATCTGTACTAACAGCTCTGACTTTTTCATTTAGTTTTTAATAATATTAATTATTAGTATGTATATTTTATGTTAGCGACAGAATATGAACCGGACAACTACATTCTTGATCGGTCCAACAAAGAATTCAGTTGAATTGGGGTCGGTAAACTAAAAATCACTATTTTCAGTTATTTAATATAGTGAAATATTGCTTTAAATATAAAGAAAAGCTACCGAACTACCCATATAAACTACCTAATAAAAATTATACTTATCTAGTTATTTAAAGCGCAAATGACTAAACTAAAGCATTACAATACAAATTAAATAGTTAAAAATCTAAATCTAAAACAATAACATTGCCTATTATAAATAATTACCCATAAAAACGTATCATGGCATATTTATAGAAAGTATAATATCTATGATTTAGATCTAATATAAAAAATTCCAAAGATTAACAATATTTCTTTAGAATATTGAATATTCCAACAAAATATTTAGGAATTACTTGATAAGGGATACTGTGCACACACTTGTCCTACTTGTTCTTGGAATTTGATATTGCTACCTCAAAGAAAAGAAAGAATTTTATCTAAAAATATTATTGCTTTCTACTACTTACTAGTAACGATGTTAAAATTGATAAAAGTTGTGTCTATAGATACATAATCCACTGTAGTATAGACACAGAATCAATCATTAGTTAAAATGAAACGCTATTGTAAATTATTTTTTCAACTTTCATCACTGCTGCTTTTCTTACAATATATTATTTTAAACGTGCTTTCCAACAGTCACACTAAAACAACTCTTCAGTTTTGTTTTTCCTTTAAAGTAATTTTCAAATATTATACTCAATTATATAAAGAAATTTGGTTTGAATTTAATTTAACTTTATTTTTTAATCAGTCAAATTGGTTTATTTTGGTAAGAAAGTAATTTAGGTATCCTAGATTGTAGCAATTAAAATTTTAGGCCTACTTCTATGAAACGAATATTTTATTAAATACAGAAAGGATAAGAATTTTATACGTCGTAGATATATTGATTAAATACCATAATATCGTGAACAAAATTATCAAATGCAATACGAAATATTTTAGATATATCATCCTATTAATTATAACATTTTCATAACATTTTATATTCAACATGTGAATTTAAGGTATCTTCCTATAAAAACCATTTAAAAATAGGAAAATATTTTCAGCATTATAATGGGAGAAAGTCTTTTTAGCAATATGTATATATCTAATATGACATCCCGTATATACCTAATCTGTTATTCCAATTTATCATGTTCCACACTCTTTGATATTTGCCATCAAAGCTTTGCAGATTTTAGTAATTGTCACGAATCGTAATGATCAAATTAATATTTAATTCACTTTTTCGTTTTCTTAGTATTTTCATTTCCATTAATGTCTGTAGAATCTTCCTTATAGATAGGTTCATGTTATAGGCTAAAAGCATGCATTTCTTTGGTGTTTTTTATATATTAATTACGATATAATAATATTAATTGAATCAAACTATTATTTTAAAATGACACAAATTTATATTGATAATTCTATTAATGGAATTTATTTAGATATTTTTAAATTTGTATGCGCATTGAATATAAGTCTTTAATAAAGATATTACCTATAATTTATCTATGTAAACTTTCTATACAAAATGAAATCGGAATTAAATAGAATTGAGAAAATTAGCCAGCTGAATTATTTAATTATATCATGTTAATTAATAAATTTAATAAACATGTTATCTTCATTTTGCATTAGTAGCAACTACGAGTATATGCAAAACCTTTTGAGTTAATTTGAATTACTTAGGTGGCGTTTCTTTTGTCATCTTATTGCATTAAGTTGTGCCTATGTCTTGTCTTTTTATAATTTTACAGTAAATATACAAATAGTAGTAGGTCCTTACTCTGTCATCTGTATCTGAAAATAATTGAATATTTTCTATAATTGTATTTGAGATCAAAAAGATCTTTCTGTCCAGAACTTAATTCGGGACAGAACTATTGTATAGCTCTACTTTCTCAATTTTTCTAGCTACATATATTTTCGACTTATCGTTTTCGTATAACTCATCATTCTGGGCTGTTTTTCACTTTGAACTTGCATTATGCATATTGAAATATTCTAGCTGACTATTTAATTTATGAAAAACTTAATCCGAATGTAAATTCATGAACATGTGAAGTTATATTGAAACAAGAATATAACTGTAGAGTATATTTCCAAGAATATAATAAACATGTGATTTTGAGTGTTTTTTAGAATTGTACCTGCCAAAGTTCGATTTTACATTGTTTGGTCTATACATATTCAGGTATCTAGAACATTAGTATAAGTATTCACAGTAGAAAAAACTTTTATTTATATTATTTTTCATGCAAAATTACAGAGGTGACCCTTATATGGGCATATATCTGCCAGTCAGTAATACAACAACAACATCAACTAACAATTGATAGTTACACGGAATATGATTTTTATATAATATATAGTTGTCGTAAGAGATTCATATATGTATGCTTTTAACAGGTCCAAATAGCATAATTATAAAGTTTTTTTTGCTAAAATGATGCTTTAGCTTCATTAGAATTCAAAATAATCTGCTTTTAAAAAAGTAACGGGTGTGATTACATGGTCCATGGGTATGGTCACAAAACTATATGTGACGTCATGGTCTGTGTAAGTATGTTCACAAAACCAGATGTGATTTATGATAGGTATACAACTTCCGAAAGGCTAGTTGATCTTCCAAAATTGCTATACACCAAATGGTGAAATACAATAAATTTAAAGATAAAATAACTTCTTTTCTTAATAAAAGTCTTTTGTTGTTTTGCATATATTACGATAATGGTGATTTGATATAATTATTTTATGGTAGATATTATTATAAATCTATACATTTTCTTTTTAAATAGTTTTGTTTACTGATTTTATTCATTTTTTAATTTTTAAGGTATCATCTGCCTAAATAAAATAGGAAGTATAAACAATCCATTTTTTAAATATCATTTCCTTTTCTATATTTATGGTTGATTGAATTTTACTTTGAAAGCAAATTTATTTATACGAAAGCAAACTATGAGTTGTCATGTTCTACTTTCTAAATCGGATTATCGATATGCTAGCTTGAAGTCTGGATCCTATTAGATTTGAATGAAGTGTTAAGTAATATCGAATCTTCTATATTTATAGACAAATTTTATTGAAATGTTGAAATTTTTGAATTGTTTGTATACTAAATATTTTTTCCGCTAGCTCTGTGTATTTTCTAAGATTTAAATAAATGTTTTCACCAAATACTACTGTAAATAAAAAAGAAATTATTTTTTGTTTCGCTGTAACTTTTGGAAATATAGGGTAATGCATACGTTTCCTAACCCTAATAGGTAACATAACAAATATACATACATACATGTACAGGGGGGGCCAGAAGTAACCGTCGAACTTTAAAAACTCAAAAGTCAACTTTTCCATTACTATAAAAAACATTTTATTTTAACTTATCTAGTACAGAACTTGAAATTCCTCGAACCATTATCCGCCATATTATTAAAAAGCAATT
>JAUYWI010076730.1:0-13673 GCA_034780595.1 Parotoplana pacifica
TATAACATTTGTTTACATACATACTAGTTTTACAAATATATAATATGCATATAAACAATATTTCTGGTTTACACCCCATTTCGTGGACGCACTGTATAATGATAAAGCTTCGGATTTGTTTTGTAGGTGTAAGTCATGATGTAAGCCCCAGAAATTTCCTAGAAATGCTTGTTACCATCGTAATCAGACTCTATTTGCTCTTAAGTGCAGGGGGATGCAGAAAAAACGCTAAATTTTCCAAATTTATTAAACAATATGAATAAAATAGAAAAGCCTTGCACATAAAATCAACTGAACCAAAATTAAATTCCCAACTTTTTAACTGTCTTAAAATCTTCTAATCATTTTACCGTTTTTCCTCTCTTCCTCTTTATCAGTCTTTGAATGGTCTCTATTCTTTCTCCAACTTTCTATTATACTATGTTAATTGTCTTTTTTATATTTGCTCTTTCTAATTAAATTGGGTACTCTATATTCGGTAAATCATTCTTTTGTAAACACTTAAATCTCAGTTTCATCATTCCTGATGAAGTTTATTTGTCAATAAACGAAAACGTTCGAATGAGACTTGATATTAAAAATATTTTTTTTATTAAACAATGTCTGTGTTTATTATCATCTGGAAAACTAAAGAGATTTTTGTGCTGTACACTGGTTGTGGAATCGCTTTAGACACCCATAGGGCTGAGTGCACCGTGCTGTACACATTTCCATGGTAGCCAAGCGTAACACTGTGTTCTAGCTACAAAGTTCAACATTCTGTTCTCTGGGTTCCACCTCGGCCGCGACAAAACTTTGCAGTACCTCGCGTCGGTGTCGCACACGTCTGACCGACGTCCAGCTATCGATGCTGCGATCGCATCTGCACCTGTCCGGCTGTCCCAGTGAGGCCGACTGCGAGGCGCTGGCCCGCTCCGCCAATCTCGAGCACGCGGTTGTCAAGCGCTGGTTTCGCAACACTCTCTTCAAGGAACGCCAGCGTAGTCAGGACAGCATCTACAACTTCTCTGTGCCCCCGACCACGCAGTTGGACGTTGAAGAATACCAAAGAACGGGAAAAGTGACACTGAAAAATGAGGTAGTTTCTGAATGTGTTTCTTTCATAATTAGACAGTTAGTTATTGTTGCGACGATGTTGTTGGGTGAATTTTGAATACAACAATGTAATGTCAACAAATTTAAACTAATTATAATATAGAGTAAATATAGCTACATAGAGTATCCACTCAAACATTTTGAATGTATGCACCGGTGATTTTACAACTACTGACTAATACTGATATGCAGAATTCAAATCTATAATTATTTTCTGGCTAAAATGTTGTCTTGATATGCGACACCTAAGAAAAAGTAGTATGCAAAAATTAAAAGTATTTTTATAATATATATGATTATTTGAATTTTAAACCTTTGAAAAATAAATATTTCATATAAAACTGTATACAATTTGATACAAAAGAACACGATTATTTTTTCAGTGCAAACAAATTTGATAAAAAATTATGGTTGCTAAATGCACAAAATAAATAACAATACATTATAAATCTGTAATTTATCAGATGAAAGCAGAAGTTTAAAAAAGGATAACTATTACAAAATCTATCTACATAATAATTATTTGAATCTGTAGCTTCTAAAAATTAAATAGTACATATAATTTACTTTATAAAATGGTAAAAAAAGAAACAAATTTACATAACCTTTTGAAATTTTTTAGCTTAAAATTATATACTACTTTTTAGCGACATTATACGGCAATTTATAGAATAAAGAGGGAGTGGGTACTCTATGTATTGTTACTCTGTGGCTAAATCCATCAGTGGGAAAACTACCCTTTTTTATACAAATGGTAGTGGCTACAACTACAACAACAACAACAATGATCTCGATAACATTTTCGCAGGATTTGATCATTATAAAAAGAAATTAACTTTTCTATCCTACCATTTCTAACAACCAATCAGTCATATTTATTTATAATGAAATCGCTATTTTTCATAGCGATTTCATTGTAACGATTGGTTGTTAGAAATGGTCGGATCAAAAAAAATCTATACTTAAGAACATTTCATATAAAAACTTTCTCACCAGGTACGGTGGCTAACAATATTTTTAACTAAAATAAAAAAAATCCCTAAAATCCTTCAAATTGTTTCTCAGATTTGAACAACTCTCAATCTAAAAGGTACAATGATGGATTTGGTGTTTGTCACATGTTAGCGACCTGTATATTCAGTAGCCAGTAAATATTATTTAACTAACAATATATGATAATATTCTTTTTTTTAAATCAACACTGCAAGAGAAAGTAGATGGATGCATATCAGCCAGTAGTAGGTACTCCACTATCCTGACACGACAAGTTGCAAGTCTACATTGTGTCAGAGCTGTCAATAAAGCGGGACCTAATCACTCAGCAATCTTTTTGGATATCATTCTAAACATTTACCCCATAATTAAGTCAGACTTCAGAAGTTCCTTGAAAGAATCGGAAAACAACTTAGGTCACGCTGCTGCTGACTGGGGACACCCAGTCCGTGTACTACGATGGATTAGCAGGACAGAAAATTATCTCCCAGTAATGAGACATAAATTATTTAGCAATGTTAAGATCCTAAAATCAGATAGTTTTGTCTAGCGGCGCTGTTTATTGTTTCTGTAGTGACAAGTCAGACAATAGTTTCTAGTATGAACTTCTTTTTCATAATCTTAGGATACATAAAATAAGTCCAAGAATAAGCCTAATATACGTGTATAGTTTACCAACTTTTCAATAAATACGAAAGCTATTTTGGAGCGGCCGACCTTCGTTTAAAGAGAAAGAATCAATACCCCGGAAGAGCTATTATGTATGAATTGGGGTGTTTTTAGGCTAAAAAAACAACTTTGGAAGCTCATAGCTTAACAACTAGTCAACCAATTTTAACGAGGTTTGTTTTAAAATAGGGGGCTTAGCCAGTAGTGCAACATATGTCAAAATCATCGTATTGTAGGAATGCCCTAGGCAGTACAACATACACCCGTTTTCAAATAATCCTTTTTTTTCTTCAAACCCAAAACCATGGTGATCAAATAGGTCTGGTTGCTATAAGATACACATTAGTTTGTCCATACGCGTAGATGTGCCTTTTGATGATTTAAACCTATAATGACCTATGTATATATTGATTTTTATAACTTTAGACTAGTTTTTAAAGGCCAAATTTTTATATCTCTGAAACTATTGAACCATTTGCTTTGAAATTTGGAATCTTGATTTGAAACATTTTTTTAATTTCAAGGTCATAGGTTATGTGACCTCTGGTTTGGACCAGCTCAAAAGGTCGAAAGCATCAGTTTTAAATGGACTAGAACTGAACAATAATAAGAACTTTTGATATTCAATAATTCTAAATATTATTTAGATCCTTCCAATTAACTTACGACAGTACATACAGGGTGTTCGCGATCTCCCTGCGGATGAATAAAATGACATTTATTGACTATAAAAGGCATAACCAGAAAATGTACAACAACAATACTATATACAACAATTGTTCTATGTGACCACCTTGATTTTGAGCAGTGTTTACAGCGCCGTATGAAGGATTTTAAGCGTCTCTGAGAGTTTCAACATCAACCTTTTCTAACTGGTGGTTTGTACAGTCTATGTATTTCTAATATCTCCTAATACTTTGCATCACCTATTTTGCGATAAATTATGCTTGATCTATCTATAATTTCAATACTGGCATTTGAATATGGCGGTTCTGTGACCGTTATCAGCATGGTTATCAAAGAAATCGATCCCACAAATAAGCTGATTGTAGACATTGCATATTAACTCGGAGGGATAGTTTTTCACCTTTGGACAAGTGATCAAATCTCGCACAACCGGGCCGGCTCTACATAGATAATGAAGACATCACGGTGGGAAAGTAGGGCAACCGTTTCGTTGCATTGGGATTGCCATATACAAGCATGCCAACGTGCCTCCGTCGATGACAAGTCCTTTGCTGCAAGTTCAGCATTGTCTTCCTTGGTTCGGGACCATTTGGCTGATTCGTACATGGAAAGTGGTTGTGAGCGGATATGAGATGGAACATTGTACATTTGTGGCTGAGTCACTAAATTCGCCCAGCCGTTTGAAGATGCTTATCAGGCACTACTAGGTAGCGTTTCAGCATATTGTCAGTACACAATCACTTTGTAAGGGAACTGGATAGAAGAGTTGATAGTGGTTCCAATAAAAGGCAATCCACGCAATAGTCCCTGAACAAACCATTAAATTATTCGCGACCAAGATAGGGTCGTTTGCTACGTAGGGACATTTTGCTTGAGGCGAGCTTGTCTAGGTAAGATTTGTGATTGGCGAGTAATTTGATTACAGCTGGTGCCGGCATGTGTTGGCTGCGGAGTAGAATGTTGGTGTTGAGATAGCGCGCAATTGCTTCAATGCAGTACACAACTTGAGGATCGGCTGATCTTAGAACTGCACGTGATTTTTGGTCTTTTATACTCAAAATCAATTGCATGACTCCAAAGTAAAGTACATTTTTGGGGCTGATTTGTAAAGCATTGACTGGGGAGGATGATTAAACCTGTAACGCCGTCTTTTGTTTTTGAAGTCGTTGTCGTTTGACAGATTTAGACTTGCGTCGCTTAACCATTATGCTATGGGTAATGAGTTCACTTATGCTACTTAAGTACTTTTTTGGGTCACACAATGCGTCAGTCGGGAATATATTGGTTCAAAAGAGAAAGGCAGGATCGTCGCCTGGATGGCACAAAACAGAGGTAACTGTAGGCATCATGGTTTTGATAATTGCTTTTTTTGTTTATATGAACAAGTGAGCTGATTGTCCAACGTTTTGATTTGACTATAGCCACGTGTCTGCCGTAGTAAACTACAGTAATGCTCATTAAGAGACAATTCCTGACTGAGAGCTAAATAAGAACAGGTTTTACACAATTTGAATTACACTAATGTTCTGATGAGCGCCGCCTGTAAAAGGCGCAGTTAATGCCTTACTGTTTTCAACAACAACAAAACACAAAGCAATTAAACGATGTTTGCCATCTCTACAGTTGGGCATAGTAAGTCACATCCTAGTCTTCGCTGGAGCTGGTTCTGCTACTTCCATCACGGCGCGCTTTCATAGCAACAGGTTTAGTTGATATTGTTGTTTGTGCACTCTCCGCTGGTAGTTCTGTGTAGGTATTGACAATAGAGTGGTTGCAAGATTTGACTAGAGGTATCTGGTAAGGTTGCCATAAGATGAAAGACAAAATACGATATCTAACAGGCGTCTCAAATAATATAGTAGTAGCGTTTGAATTGACAATGAATTTGGCTACCATTGGCGACTTAGCAGATTGAGTAGGCCAACATAGTTGCATTGCATAGTTTTAAAATGAGGGCGATGGAAAGTATAGACGACGATGATCAGGGCATTGCTCGTTGCTAGAATATGAAGGCGTTGTTTTTATAAACGTGGACGGCCGGTGCTGCACCTCGTATATAACAGCATTGTCGTCGTCAAAGTAGTAACAATCGTCAACATTGTCTGAAGACTAAAGGCAGTCTTTTATATTAACGAAATCGCCATGTCATCATCATCAAAAGTTATACATTCATTATGCCACCAATTCCACGCCTTGCTCCAGGTTGTGTCTGCATCGGCACCGTCGGGAGAATTCGGCTTCAAGGAGTCGCTTTAGGTCTCCATTGTATTACAGTAAACGGCACAGCTGAAGATATTTGACTATTATCATTATCACAACACTCTGAAGGAGTCCGTTGAACGTCGCGCTCCTGACGGAAACAGTTGGGGGATCTTTGTAATGTACTGGTTGTTGAATACCAAAGTCTACAACTTTGTGGGTGCAGAAGCAGTTTATGGGTTTGAAGACAATTTCCTAAACACCCCTCGATCGAGCAGCATATTAATGAGGGGGCACCATCAACGATACATCTGAAACAAGTTGTGAAAGCTCACAATAGTCGTTTATACATAGATGCAGGCATTCTCCCACGACGGAACACACAACTCCTTTCATGTGGAGAGTTTGTGTCACGATAAATAGATGTCGAGGAAAATTTCAGTAAAACAGTTGCATCCAGTGATTGTTGTAGAATAAACACTGATGGCAGAATGATGTAAACATGCGCTTTTAATTTTGACTGCAATATTGCTTACGTTGAAAACTAGTTCCGATCCACTGATGAGCGTGGGGACGGTTCCATGGCTAGAAATTCGTTTAGCCAGCTGTTGTCACAGAATCGGCTTTGACAAGCTTTTCAAATCAGATACGCCAATCAGGTTTAATTTTGAGCATCACACTACGCCATACTTCAACGGGACCCTCTACTCGAGTTCCTCCACATTCATCATGCCTACCGATCTGCATAGGTCCAGGATTGTGCTGGTAAACTTTGTCGGTAAAATTCGTTTTTATCGTCTTTCCAGCTCGAATACGTTAAGTTCACCTCTGTAGCGTGTGTAGGTCCAAGGCGCATTTGCTAGATAGATGTCGTTTGCCACCAAAAAAAATTTTTTTCTGCTTTGTCTGCTTTTTGGTCGGTTTTTGTGTGGTTGGCACGCCAGAATTTAAGCCAACAGTATGTGAACTTAGTCTCCACAGCCTCTGCGCCACGATGCTGGCTCGTATTACATCTGCTTTGTGAAAGTTGTTGTATGTATGCTTTGTTAAATTTGATTTATTTGTACTTATTGTATCTTTCAGTGGAATATGAATTGTGATTGGCAAATGATGAGTTAAGTGTGGTGTGGGCATACCAAGTAGCCTTAAGGGCAATGTCTGCTGTAGCCAGTGATGTCAGGTGATATAGGTTCATGGTTTTGGGGTATTTTTGTGTGGGTATTTGTATTGATTGGGCAAAAGTTTGAGATTGTAATTTGATCTGCTAAGTTGAACCCTCTGTTATTGGATACTGAGGAATGCCAGAGAGGTTCATGGGCATTGAAATCTCCAAAAACTAAAGTTGTGTTTGTTGTATTTTGTAGAAGTGTGTTTACGTTTGGTGTGGAGTTTTTTGGGCATGACGATTCTGGGGGGAATGTATCTTTTTCAAGGTGAATATTAGTTGTCTGTGTTTCAAGAGGGGGAGAATCTGGAAGAGACGTGTTTTTGATGGAAGTTTGTATGAATGTCATAAGTCCTCCACCTGACTTGGTGCCTCTATCTTGTCTGCGTGTTGTGTAGTTTGGTATTTTAGGTGTGTTTGATTTGGATGCAGAAATTGTGAGAGTTCTTGTAAGGATTTGTGTATGCCATTTGTATAGACTTGTAGTATATTGAAAGTGTTTAGTTTATGTAACAGTTTTTGCATGAGTGCTATTTGGAAAGTCTTTGGGGATTGATATGCACCCATTGTACTTTGGAGAACCTAAAGTGTCACCTCCACTTTGAAAGCGGTACACACAGTATTTTTGCCAGTGTAATCATACCCTCAACTGGATCTTCAATATTTTCCTGCAATCCGTCGCTAACCACTTTTGACTTTAGATTTGAGGGGCCGCATCGACATATTTTCTGAACCAAAAATACCAAATTACCAGCCTTTATATGCTGCTAAACCAGCAATGTTTCTGAGTCGATAAAGGTCAATTTATTTTTTTGATTCCCTCTCCACGTGTGTGAATAAGGGTCCTTTTCACTACTATTGGCCGATAATTTTTCACATTCAGGCTTATTATTCAGTATTTTAGATATATATATAAATGCCATATTTTTTAATTATATCACTGACATTAAATGTCTTTCAAACAAAAAATGTAAATACCTATTTTTGTTTCTGAGATATTTAATATTATTGATTTTTGAAGTAAGTCCATTTAACTATTGAAAAATCAATATTTAGATCCCATGACGTCATAATCCAATATAGCGACCATCTCAACAATTATCCAAAATATCTTTAAAACGAAGCCTTTTATAGACTATAAATGTTTTACCATTGAATATAAACATATCCTTTATCTGTTGAACTATGATGTCGTGACGTCATAATCCAATATGGCAGCAAACTCAACAATCAACACTATAATTGAAGACATATGGAAATGTTTAACTATGTTTTCAAAGCTGAATTTTGATAGGATATTGGTCCTATATTGCCACTAAATTACATATAAGGTAATTCAAAAAGTATAAAATGCCTAATATAAAATAATTTACTAACAAACAAACGGTGCAAACAAGAAATAGAAAAAAAAAAGAGTTTTTAAAGGAAATAATTATATGAATTGTTCGTCAAAGCGCGAAAAAGTAAGGAAGTAAGGTTTTGTATAAACCAAATTAGTTTTTGAAATGGTAAAAGTAAACTATAAACAGGTAAATCAATGCATAAATAAGTGATTTTTCATGCTATGTAGCCTAAGTTGTTTAGAGTGGAATGAAATCATATTCTATAATTAAATTGGTAAACTCTGATTGGAATATACACAACTAAATTAGAAACAGCTAATACATATATACATATAGTATATAGCTACTTCGTTACCTTCACTTTTTATGTATGCATTGGTTTATCTGTTTAAAGTTTACTTTTACAATTTCAAAAAACTAATTTGGTTTATATAAAACCTTCTTTCGGTACTTTTTCTCGCTTTGATTATATTCATTACCCAACAATTCAAACATTTCCTTTAAAAACTTGGTTTCTTTATTTATTTTCTTGTAATCATTATAAATTATTATCCAAAAGATTACAATTATCTAGTTGGATTTAACATGTTAAAACAATAGTAACATAACACTATTTTTTAATAGACAAATTTGTGTTAAACACTTTATACTATTAATAATAAGTTTTGATACTTTAAATAAGTATCATGATAAAACATCACAATAAATAAACTTTTTCTTACTAAATTGTAACAAAAATGGCAGAACACAAGAGTTCTTTTTAAAGGGAAAATTAACGGATAGTTAAAGACACCCAATTTAATTAAAATTTAATATAAATTTCAAGTGAATTAAATTTTATTCATTTTTTACAGTTCACCATATAATTCTACGGATAAGTGTAGAAAATAAATATCTCGATTAGATAAAAGTTGAAACACTGAGATTTCAATCAAAGGAACCGCGTTTGCAGTAAAATAAGAGCAAACGCATAGTTTTATTAAAATCATTTATCGAGTTCTAAAACTACAAGTAGTAAATATAAGTTTTAGGAATATGCCACGTATAATTATCCATAGGTCTAACAAAAATGTCTTCGAAATACACAGAAACCTAGTAGTAAGCAACATAAGACACCTTAAATTTTAAAATAAGTTACGATTTAGAAATCGCCCTAGCTCAATTTCCAAGCTATCATCCAGCTGTTATTTTACTTAATACCTGCCACTAAAATTGATCGAGCCGTGGCTGCAGGCTTAGGTGAACTGAGCTTTTAACTTATAATAATACATAACATTATATAAATCGAATTCCTCTAAACAATCTATCAAAGTGATAGTCGCCTTGTTGAATGACTAAGATGGTGCTAACAGCCGGGGCGGATCCCCTCCTTAGTAGATGGGCACTTCGAGTTTCAAGTAGATCATAACAACTTTAGAGCCGACTGGTTTGGATGGAAATGGGGAATAAATGCTGCATTTAGGCAGAGGAGTAGTTACTTTTACAATTTGAAGGATTTCATTTTCCTTTTCTAACTTTAAATGTGGGTATGGAAATAAATAGTGAAACAAATACAGAAAAAGGTTCTTTTTACTAAAAGTATAAATGTCAAAATCAATTTTTGGTGGAGATTGCATTTCTAATTATATGTTTTTTACACACTGAATTACTTAGGATTTTTTTCTTTTTAAAAATTGTTGCCTTGCCGTTATAACTATTCAATAAACTTTCATAAAATTATTGTTTTTCGTTTGTGTATTGTTGGAAATAGCAATCTAAATTAGAGATAAAATCAACCAAATGGTATGAAATTAATATAATTCTTGTTCTGCTACTAGGTACATATTTGTCAAAGAAAGCTCATTGAAGCAGGCGTGGAATTGTGACATATTATTTAGTAGTAGGGTAGTCGACACTGACTCAATATCTACCTCTGGTTGTTGTTATTGTATTATATCTTATAAACGCCAGTCTAAGAAAGTTTTCAGCTGACAAGTCTGTTTTTAAATAGAGGAAACGTTTAATTAAAAGAGTTCCTTTGATTACAGCAGCACGCTTCCTATTATAGGAGATTTGTATGGTGATATCATGATATCTAGGCCAAATAGAGCAAATGAAAGAGTTAACTATATTTCAATATTCACTAAATTTTATAAAATAAAAACTATACGTAGATTGAAATATCTTACCTTAAAAATACCAAAAATACAATGTTATAAATTACATATCTTAATACGTTGGAAATTCTACTAAATAATTCCCTATTTTCAGATTTTAAGCATAGGACAACTAAAATATGGGAATTTTAGTCAAAAATCTGAATTATGGCTCGTTGCTTTCCTTGCATTTTAGTTGTTCTTATACTGTAGATCACCAAGTAGATCCATAAAAATACATTTTGACACAGAATGAACTAGCTGACTATTTTCTAACAATCACAAATAGTAACTAATTGATCATCAACCTGTAATCAAAAATTTTATATTATAATATCTATAATATATTACTTTTGTGTATCTTGATTTTAACTTCTTCCAATACATAGGTACCTAACTGATCATACTTTCAATCAACAGACTTCAATAAGTACATTTAAATATACACCTACATAAATTAAACTTAGTATATACATTCATTGTGATTTTCATTTCTAAACCAAAGTGCGATAAAATACCAATCTATTAACACCTCTGTTCATCAAACTTGGAGTAGCAATCCCATAGTTAGGATTTAATAAAACGATACTTACTGGAGCGCGAAACCGAATTAGAAGTTCTTACAAAGAAGCCATTATTACTATTAATATTATCACAAAGCTACCTATTCAGAGGAGAAAATCGAGAACACTCCAATATTCCCAAACAAAATTATACATAACACTATTCTATCGTATCCATCAGAGCCAGCCATTTTACGCTTCATGAAAGACGTCCGCTTTTTGGACAATTTTTGATGATACAGCAGCAGGCTACTAAAGTAGTTGCATATACGTAAACTAGACAGTAACAGAGTAGGGCGATCAATTTTTGTTTTATTGAAAACATTAATGATTAATTTGCCACTTTTTAGGGTCACTGAAAATCCCATGCGTTAAAATGTATCGATTGTTTTTAAATAGTCACAATATGAATTTATCCAATACACAAAAAAGAAACTAAATTCATTGATCAACTTTAAAAAATACAAAGGACATAATGGTATCCGAATTTCAAATATCATGATTATAAATACATAACACAAAATGATCACAAGCGGGAATCGAATCAAGATTTGCTGTTCAGATGAAAACCCTAACATTTGTTTTGAAATCAGGTAGAATAAGATTGGATATATTTTATCAAATTGATCATATAATAATTGACTAATATTGTAAGAATATTATGAGAATTCACAGTTATGCGTGAATAAAAGTGTTAATGTAACGTGTTTGATTAATAATGAGATTAGGAAGTACAAAAATTCTTTAACAGGGAGAGCATATTTTTCATAGCATTCACCAATATAGAATTATACATTCAGTCAGAATAAACATAGTAGCGAACTGGAGGTCCCTGAATGTCACTGTCATCATTGTCAACTGCACTAGATTCTTTGCTTTTACTATTATTGATTATATTGTTCTCATAGGATACCACCAAATCCACGTAGCAATCTTCTGAAGCCAGTTTTAACAGTTGGAGCATTCTAGAGATTAAATTCATTATTTTATATAATAAATATTAAAATAAGCATACTACTATCTACACAATGAACAATATATATTAAGTAAATTGATCAATGCTATCTGAAATTTCACGTCAATATAAATATGTATAATAATAATTTACGTTTGTCCGAGTCTCCGTGAGTGTCCAGGAATGTTTGGAACGTAGATCATTCGTGTTCCTTGAACAACCATGCTGACTTTGAGCCCGGTTTGATCCTGAAAAAAAAAGAAAAAATTTGACAATGTAAAATTATTGATTTTGAATATGACCATTAGACTACAAATTTAAAATTACTTAAATTTGTTGGCTTAACAATACCTGTGCCAATATAATGACAAATATTATTATCCAAATTATCAGACTCATTTAAGCCCAGTCCTATAAAGGCCTATTGACACCAAACGCGACGCAATGAGATATAAAACTCGTATATTAAATCAGATGCCATTCAAAACAACGCAATAACAAAGAGAAGCAAGAATATAAAATGACGTCATGCTTATTTCATAGAGTAACAACAAATTTATCAATGGTTTTATTTTTTTTACCTCTTTTATATTAAAGAAATATATTGCGTCGCGTAGGTGTGAATAAGCCTTGAGACGACCCAAAACATCAGAAAAGTTAACATCAACGGGAAAGCTTATTTTTTCAATGAACTTTCCTCAACTCAAAAAGAATTAAGTATTACAACTTGGTAATGTATTTAGTTAAAACGTTAAAAATGAAGTCGATCTGTCTCATTGAATACTTGCGCATACATGCCGTCATCTAATGTATATACTAAATATTAAAATATTCTGTTTGAATCATTTGTAGGGTGTTTCTAAGTGGACATACAGATCACATTAATTTCATGTCGGACAAAGTTACATTTTTAGATCTGATGACGTCATCAACACAAGTGGTCGAACAAAATCAACAAGATTAGCAACCCACTCTGTGATTTGTGTAATGTTGATAAGATGCAGAACATCTCATATGAGCTTGCCTAAAATGGACGACACAGAGGCTCACAATCTTTGGCACTCTTCAAGGGCATCCAGGAGTCTGGATTACTCAACCAAGAACCCCAAACCATTTACCAGTTCTCGAAGGCAATTAGGAGTCTTCAATGACTTCGACTATGGCAATGTCGACGCATGTCCCAACACAACAACAACCCAAGTGGACGGCACAAAGATGGAAGATCTTCGGTATCCCCAAGGCTAACCCAGCTTACGCACCACGAACCAAAAGGTTTCTTAAAGTGATCGGGAGTCTAGACTCCGTGTGCGTCACAACCCGACAACAACACCACTTTCTTAGCCCTTTATTGATTTAAAAAAGATCGATGAATCTTTCCAATTTAATCTATATACCAACTTTCAGCCCAACCGCTCTACGTGAAGTATTAAATTCTAGGAGGGGGGGGGGGATGTCAAGAATGAACCAATTTATAGACAACAAAATTTTAATTAAAAAAATATAAGATACGTTTTTATGCATGTATGCTATAATTACCATTTCTCTCATTTAGTAGGTACTGTATTTAATGGATATACACCACTTAGTCTTCTTGGGTTGTAAGGAAAGTTGGCTTAAAAAATCAGTATAACTGTCGTCATTGTAATGTTTTTTTTAAATTATGTCTTTGATCTTGAACCATAATACCCATAGAAATAGACTACTTAGGGTATAGGGTGATTCGTAATTAAGTGCGTATTTTAAGAGAAATAATATTGATTATTAGATGATTTGTTATTTGTCTATACTCCATATCTATGGATTTTCAAACATTAATTTCTATACTATATATCTGTGAATTATACGATATATTTATTAGAAGAAGATTTA
>JAUYWI010076741.1:0-13670 GCA_034780595.1 Parotoplana pacifica
TTTAGACTCATCTATTTCCATGGTCTTTGGTTCACCATTAATGTTAAAACCTCCTACTTCCATAGGGTTAGCGATGATCCTTTTTTATGGCAGAAATTTGCCCAGTCAATTGTGGTAACATCATTCTTGCCTTGGCAAGATAAAACTCATGTTTGATGTCCTTAAGTGG
Source organism: Parotoplana pacifica (assembly GCA_034780595.1). NCBI lineage: Eukaryota > Metazoa > Platyhelminthes > Proseriata > Otoplanidae > Parotoplana > Parotoplana pacifica. The sequence goes on from JAUYWI010076741.1 coordinate 170, forward strand.
CATATCTCTCAATCAGCAGTATATGAAAAGTACAAGTTTTTCTAAAGGGCTTCCACTAAAAAATGAATCAACCTGAATACTCTTCTGCCCTTTGCATTGTTTATAATACCATCAATATTGATCTATTCCCTCAGCATATCTGTTGAGTGAATAAGCAACATTGCACTGGACATACTGTATATTATTGTGTATAAGTCTGTGCTTTGCAAGCTACTGTAGTATTTCTAAATCACCAACTAGTACTCTCCCAAGTTCCACTAATCGCCTAGTTTCATTCAGTATGGCCTGTTGATTCAGAATTTCAACCTGTGGAACAATATTTATAGATACTTGCAGTCTTCCTCATGGCATTTTAAAAATATCGGCTAAAAATAACATTGGTAAAAGAAATTGCGCTGAAAATTTTTATTTTTATTTTACGCCGTTAAACTATAGGAGAGCCATTAATTCTAAGCAAGCAATATGCTAATGGCTTTATTATACTAAATAGCTGCAGGAGCAAATATAAATATTTCTATAAAATTCTGTCAAAAAATAAACATGCTTTTTCAAAGAGTGAAGGATAAATACTAGCGTACTCACATCTGAAATTATATTTTCCATTTCAATTAGGAAATGGATAATTGAAATTGAAACAGAAAATAATAAAATGAAATTTTGAGACACTCTATTATTTATACCTATTTAAAACAGAATATTCATGTAATGAATAAAATGACTAATTATTTTATGCGAATTAAGAGTTTTTTTAATACTCAAACTTACTGCTTTCTTCTCATGTATAAAATATAGTATGAATAATTAAGTTCCTTTTAAAAAATATTGGATATTTTTCTATGAAATTTGTATACTTTTATCCAGTAGCAATTTCTATTTATATTTGGATTTATTTTGTTACAAAAAATCCGTTAAAATAGTATATTACCTTATCTATTTAAGATATTTTAAATCTATGCTAGAAACAAATATCTACTAGTATGATTTATTTTATAACTGTTAGTATTCTTTCTACAATTGTTATAACAAATTTTATTATAAAATAAAATATATAGATAAAACGTTATTTATACTATAATTATACTTAAATTAAGTGCAAATTTCCCTAAGTTATTATAAATTAATATATTAAATTAATTCCTTTATTTTCCTTTAGTTGCAGACTCCGTGTAGAAAATTCATCAATATTTAAACAATAAATAGTAAACTCAGAATCAGGTGATAAATTATTTGAATATAAAATAACAAGATAACTTTATAAAAATCATAATGAAAACATGTTTCTGGCGGGACTCCTGATAGAAACTTTAATTGTAAAGATGAAAAATTCACTTGGTGAAATAGTGTTGCCGCTCCTGAGGAATTTTTCGCATTGGAAATACGTAATTTCAGAGACTATGCGGAATTCTGAAGAGCATTGTAAAATTCTGTTGATAAGCTTGTTTAATTTTTTATCTATTTATCAGATCACCCTTAGCCTTATAGGCCTTAATTAAATAAATTATACCATTTTTGTAATACACAACCAAAAAAATGGAAACCCTAATATTATTGATTAATTATAACTTTCAGAGTGTACACATCAGTATACGTTACGTAATTATATCGCAAAAATGGAAATATGAAAATGAGCACACTGATGAGAGAAAGAAATTACTAGGAATTTATGTTTTCTAAAACAGTGGCCACCCTGATGTTTGCTTTTTAACACTGACTTTTTTATTACCACCACACCCAGAAAATTATATTTATGTCAGTATTTTTTTGTGACATTTATGCCATGTGTGTGTGTTTGTATTTAATTCCTACAATCTTAGCTACTGTCTTACTCTAATAGAACCCCCCAGGTTCTATTTAATTTTGACACTCTAACCCGGGTTGTATTAGAGGCTCAGGTTCTATTAATTAGAGACCCGGGTTGTATTAAAAGAGAAATGAACAAATTTTTAAAGAATCAAACGTATACTTACAACCAAGATGTATAACCAAGAAAACCTATAAACGCAGGTGAAAGGCATGATAATCTATTGAAAGGAAGTGGGATTTTGGTGTCCCATTTTTTAACAGCACTGTAGTTAACAACTCTACTACCTAGGTACCTCTGTTATTGAATTTAATTACTAGGTAGGTAATTTATTGGAGGCCCGGGTTCTATTTCATTGGATCTCTTGGACCCGGGTTCAATTAGAGTAAAGACGGTAAGTATTGAATATGCAGCTGTCTTACTTATACGTGAGCCGTAAGTAACTTATACGGCACTTATATGCAGTGAATAAATACTTATATTCAAAATCTTATATGACTTTTACCAGGGAAGTTCAAAATAAAAATATCATGCTGTAATAGCCTTTTTAATTATAAGAATGATTTCATGGGTTTAAATGAGATATTTTGTTATTTTTTCTATTGAGATTAGATACATATTTAGACACTTGCTGGACCACCCGCCAATGTGGAAATCATATTTTAGTGTTCTATTCAAATCAAAAAGAATTATCCCGCTTGTTAACGAAATAATGTTACAGCAATTAATATTCAGTTCAAAATTGTACAAAGACGACCACATACAGAGTTTCAACAAACATTCAAATTGTGCAATTTCCTAAATACTAATAAACAATAGTATTGTTAATTTTGGAGGTGCGTAAGGTCAGTTTTCTGGCGAATCCATTCAGTTAATCAGACCAATAAAAACAAAAGACACGATAAAATAATATATATATTGCTCATAAATATATAATCACAATTAATATTATTGTAATATACTTACACTGGAAACATGTAATACGGTAAGTAGTAGATATATTTATTTACAAAACAAGCAGGAGGACAGTTAGAAAATATGTAAGAATAGTCCTCGAACATCAGCAAATATAGAATGGTGTCCTAAAAAAATCGAGTATTCAGTTACCCCAAAAAAACATTAAAAGTTAAGAAGAGAAAAGTATAGCAGTAGTAATTTTTTTTTTGCAAAGCTTTCATATGAGCAACAAGATTGTTATCTGAAACTTTTAATAGTATTTTTCTTGTGCAATATTTATAAAAACACTTTTTTCAGGAAACCGTGTCTATATAACAGCTGACAGGAATCCACACAATTGGACCCCTCCGTAACTGGCGCTCTATAAATCAATGACAAAATTTGTCAAAACATCCCGCCCTAGGAAATTATAAATATTTATTATTTTTATAATTTGCCCATTAAATCTGGACAGTTTTCAGTCAGGATATTCTAATTTGTCAATGTTGTACACCTACCTATTTGCACGGAGTCTCTCAGATTATGGGGTAGGAAGACATCGATTACAAAAATTACTTGATGTAAAAAAACAATGAAACAAGATAAAACATAAAACAACCTAAGTCCTATCTCCAAGATGAAGATTATAAATTTGTACAGGCCTAACGCGGAGAGTGTCTAGTTTCAAAACTGATACAGTAGAGTTAAAAGTTGCAATAAATATGGTTAGAATAATGGTAAGTTATACAAGTAGGTAAGTAAACATCCTAATTTTATTAAATTCTTCTAGCTTTCGTTTGTCAGGTGTAGAAAACTTCACAAACCAATTATTTCTGAGTCTAATCTAGGGAGACACAGCCATCTTTTATACCGGTTCATTTGTTAGAAAATACATACCATCATATCGGTTTAGACCAGATTACAATCTCTTAACAGATGACCGATATGGAACTTTCTAACAAATGACCGGTCTAGCAGATGACGGGATCCTGCGGCAGGTTAGACAATTAGACATCTTCTAAATTAAGAGTATTTTCAAAATATTGACTTTTTAATAAATATTTTGGTGTTGGTTAACCAACAATTGGATAGGTAACACAAAACAGCACCATTTTCATAAAACGACCAGAAAATAGACACATAAATAACCAGACAAACATGACAAAATAAAAACAAATATACGTAGTAGGTAGTAATCTCTTCTATAAAAAAACCTATGAATGCAATTGTTCTTTTACTCGAAAGAAGGTCGTTGTCTATTGCACAAACATATTAAAAAAATGGAATAATTGTGATAAATAAATGTTGGTTTTCAGAAATGTTTACATAAAATACTGTCGGGATTTTATATTACAGACATACAAAAAGGATAAAATCATTATAATATATAAATGGCATCTGAAATATTAAACTCTGCTTATTATACAGCAGAAGTAGAAAAGTATCACAAAATTGGATATTATGTACATTTGTAGCTGAAAGTGTGATGGACTATAAACTAATTTGTAACTCCGGATAGTCGTCCAGCTGTCGCCGCTTGGATTCCTGATCCCGGATGTAGTGATCATAGAACGCACGGGCCCGGTTCAAGATCCGATCCACACAGTGCCGCTGGTTCAATTTGCGGAAGAAAACCGCCATATCAAACATTTCGTGCACAGATTTCACCAGAGTCTCCCTGTACTCTATCAGCAACGACAGACAGATGAACAGCAACAGGGGATTTCCATAGCCAAGCTCCTCAGGTGTGGGCAGCTCCACGACACCATCTTTGAGAATGATCAACCCCGAACCGCAGGGATCCTCCGCATTGTTCGAATTACTAGAAAGCGGTGTTGTTGCACCGGTCTGGTTTGGGGACAAGGCGGCGGTTATAGTCTGGGCGGAAGACGTGAATTCATCGCTACTTGAGTTCGTACAACTTGACTCAAGAAAAAGTTTGTTTGGCGACTGGGGAGGAGATTGAGTAGTGGTAGAAGAAAAATGATTATTAGAGACTGACAGGCCTTCATGTTTGGGAGACAACGAATTCACATTAGCTTTCAAAGATGGAGCTGAATCGCCCACGGAAGGTTGTTGATCACATGACGTGGCACTGGCTACATCGCCTTTTGAAAAGGTGGAAGCATTGCTTTTAGACGGAGATTCTGTGATGCTCATTTGCGAGCTGTTCCCGGAAGTTGGCGGTGAAGACAAGGAAATCGTCTCATCTTCTTCTTTGACCAATGAATCCTCCAACTGCGTACGCTCAACAGAAGAATTATGAATAGTTTTCAAGGACTTGGTGCCAGTGGAAGTCGTCGATTTAGAATCTTTCACACGCTTGGAATGGTGCATCTTTGTGGAATGTCGTCGAAAACTTTGCATTCTCACGTACGCATCCTTTGGACTAGTCAGCGACCCAATGGGAGAACCCAGGGTCTTAATGTCAAAATTATCTTCCACCAACGATATGCCACCATTTGACGAAGTCGACGCCGAGCTATCACCTTGAGTTTGATTTGCAGCGCGACGTGAACTAGCATTGGACCAGTCAACCGGAAGGCTGGCCCACTGGACCTCCATCACGCGCAGGATGTCATCAAAGAGAAATTCGCGCTTCATTTCCAGCACCAACCAACGATGCGCGAAGAACATATCCGCCAGATCGCGTTGGCGAAGAAAGCGAGCGAATTCTGGGTCATAGAAGACCACGAGGTCATGGAGATGCTGCAGCTTAGTGATCATGGCAAGGCCATCGGCTGAGAAGTTATCAGCCATCCGCTTCATCAATGCGCAGAAACAGAGATAAGCGGAGGCTTCATCGGCTTGGACAAAAAGCATCGGGCTGGCTAGGTCGGACATTCCTAGAGAGAAAATAGTTAGTCATATTAGGTAATTAATAGTCATAGCAACCACTAAGAGATAGTGTACAAGATAGATATTCAATGACATGCTAAAATTTTGAGGTAGAATAGAGCCAGAGGACAAATCTATCGCTACCGAAATTTTTTTCTAAAATGTGATTTTTATGTCCGGGTATTTCCTCGAGTTACTTCCATTGATATGTATCGATTGGAGAGGCAATCATCTATGGTTATAACGTTAATAATGCAGGTGAGGTAAAAAACAGAGACATCGAACGATCAATGGCTTGATTTGCATTCGTAAATATCGAAATCCATAGAGTAATCTGCCTAATTCATCAACAATATTAATTGGACCTCATCCCTGGCTTGAGAATTTGAAATATCGCCAATTTAATACCTATCAGTGGTACTTCTATTTTAAGAATATACCTCGCCATAGCGAAATAAAATCAAAATTACAGAGATTATTTAAATGATTTTTATGTCCATAATAATTTGAATAGGTTCATTTTGTCTCAATATGGTACATGCCTGGCTTTAATGTTTTCTATAGGAGAAACAATGACACCGCGTGCTCCGACCTTGGACTGGCAGTATTATATTCACATTTCTGGCGAGGATCCACCTGGGGCTGTGAACCCAGGAAGTGTGTGCATTTCGCAAGCTACTCACGGTGTAGTCACTGGGGGGGGGTGGCGCACACTGTCCGACAAATGACAACCGTCTTCGTGGTGCTTGGGCTAAGACCGGCTCCCATGGGGACCCCTTAATAACCACTTATCAGGCGGGTCGTCTAGTCCCTGAGCATTTTCGAGACCCTGTTCACGAACTAACTTGCCAGTGTGCCACGACTGGGTTCAGCGCGCTAACCACTCGGCTACCGGTTGGTGCTTCACGAACCTCTGGCATCTCTCTCGGCTTTATAGTTTTAGTCACCTCACTCCGTTAAAAAAAAATTTATATTATGGCCATAGATCAGTGATCAATGATCAGATTTAGCTCTGTACCTAGCAAGATACCAAAGTCTCCTGTATTTTGTTAGTTTATAATTATAAATAAATCAAATAGATCAAACATTCGTCTGGTGTCACTCCAGAAGAAACTATTCTTTTAGTACGATTAATAACCAATCCAATCAAAAAATCCCTAACCACACAAAAATGTGACTCAAAATTGCCGTTGGATTTTCTATGAACAATATGGACGATTTCTAACGGATCTACTGAAGTTAAAAGAGAGAACAAAACACTTTCAAAATGTCACCATTCATCACTGATCAGTGATATTTTAGATCCCAAAAGTTAATTGATTTATATGCAATTCAGAATGTACCGTCTTATTAGAGTAATAGTCCATGAAGGGTCATCATACCTACCTTGACTGTAGCCAACTGAAGGATGATAAATACTGTAGGTCACCAGCATATCAAATAATTCGTTCACATGGCGCTGATTCTTATCGCCAGCATAAAAGTTGTGAGCTGGAAAACAAAAAATAGAACAATAGTGATTCACCTCAAACATGAACATGAACAACGCTTCACCTAAAGTAAATTTCTTAATGATTCATGGCGGCGTGACCTAAAGAATCAAAATTAAAAGTTTTCAAATAGAGTAATTCATTAATTAAAACATAATTTTCCATTTTACTAAGAATAATAAACAGGGTGTCAATAATGCATTAGCAAATTAAATCAGAAAATATTATACTACTCATAACCAAGTAGTAGTAGTAGTCCCTGCTTATAACTAATATTTATACATATTTTGAATTTTAACAGATTAATATTTCCTTCAAATTGTTGGAAATAACATTTGCAGCTTTTGATGTTGTACAGATAGACAGTGGGTACATAATATGTATGATCAGCTCTACAAAAGTTTCAACAACAATTTCGAAGTAATTGTTACAGCATGGCCTACTATATACAGTAGGCCTATATAGTACTATATATAGTAGGCCATGGTTACAGCTTATACATCGCCCTTACAAAGGTAGAAAGAACTGGAGCTATAAATAACCAAAGCTCAGACTAGTCATATGACAATCAATCAGCATTGGACCAGGTGACTAACATCGATACAAAGTTGCAACTTATGACACAGTTACATAAATAGCTGGAAAGTTAGAACAGGCGGCAATAAAACCACAATATTTCTTCTAATTCAACGATATTTAAGGGTGACACCTAAGAGACTATTTATGTATGCTGTGAAAATTTTAAAATGTACACTATATAGCCCATTTTTGGTCATTGTAATTTATTTTTGTATTTATCATAGTCATAGAATCTTTTAATGCAAAAATTCGATGTCATAAAATATTGTTAACATAGAATTGATTTGTTTTATAATTTGCTTAAAAAAGTCTATGACTATGATAAATATAAAAACAAAGATACATTTTACAACGATCAGAAATGGGGAATATAAAGTACTTTTTTAAAATCGTCATAACTTTTTGGCACCAGAGCGGATTGTAGCGGATTTTGAATATGTTACTCTAGACTAGCAATCCTATCAATGGTAAAAATCAGCTTGGCCCTTTTTCCGGGTACAACCGTATTTCTACCAGACTAACCCTTTAATACATTTGTGCTAATTTCAATAATACAGATTATCTTGGAAAGTAAATTCAGTATACCTGGGATATCATAGAGTGAAAATATAGAGCGCTTAGAATCAGGATTTTATACAAGACATTATTCTGATTTGTCGGTTCAAAAACCTCCTCTCTAAAACCAAGTTTTTAACTATTTCTAAAGGTGTCTAAACTAAAACAGGCTAGATTGAACCAGCTTTTACACAAAATCTCTGGCTAGACTAAAACAGTTTTACACAAAATCTCTGGCTAGACTGAACCAGCTTTTACACAAAATCTCTGGCTAGACTGAACCAGCTTTTACACAAAATCTCTGGCTAGACTAAAACAGTTTTACACAAAATCTCTGGCTAGACTAAAACAGCTTTTACACAAAATCTCTGGCTAGACTGAACCAGCCTTTACACAAAATCTCTGGCTAGACTGAACCAGCTTTTACACAAAATCTCTGGCTAAACCAAAACAGCTTTTACACAAAATCTCTGGCTAGACTAAAACAGCTTTTACACAAAATCTCTGGCTAGACAGAACCAGCTTTTACACAAAATCTCTGGCTAAACTAAACCAGCTTTTACACAAAATCTCTGGCTAAACTGAAATACCTTTTACACAAAATCTCTGGCGAAACCAAACCAGCTTTTACACAAAATCTCTGGCTAAACCAAAACAGCTTTTACACAAAATCTCTGGCTAGACAGAACCAGCTTTTACACAAAATCTCTGGCTAAACCAAAACAGCTTTTACACAAAATCTCTGGCTAAACCAAAACAGTTTTACACAAAATCTCTGGCGAAACCAAACCAGCTTTTACACAAAATCTCTGGCTAAACTAGAACATCTTTTACACAAAATCTCTGGCTAGACAGAACCAGCTTTTACACAAAATCTCTGGCTAGACAGAACCAGCTTTTACACAAAATATCTGGCTAGACAGAACCAGCTTTTACACAAAATCTCTGGCTAAACTAAAACATCTTTTACACAAAATCTCTGGCTAGACAGAACCAGCTTTTACACAAAATCTCTGGCTAAACTGAAATACCTTTTACACAAAATCTCTGGCTAAACCAAAACAGCTTTTACACAAAATCTCAGGCTACAACTCACTTCTGTCAGTGCGTACAACATCCACGCCAATCAAGCCGATCATGCTCAGGTGGCTCTGGGACAGCTTTCCGTCGGCATAGAGCTCTTTCCACCGGCTCTTCAGACTGACGTACTCGTCGCTGCGCGACTGAAGGTAGGCAATGCGCTGCTTCCCGTTCATCCCGTCGGGGTAGACGTTGAGCAGCAGCCGCCAGCCGACCTTGCGCAAACTCGGCTCAAACCCGCCCAGGTAGACACTGTGCCTGACAAATGGAGCAGGTGGAAAGCTTCAGGGATAAATGTACCATCCACTAATTTAATAAAACAATCTGCAAGATGATAATAATGATTCTGTTTCGGTCGAATGACCGTAGAAGAAACAGAACATAGAAATCGAATTATCGCCTGAGCTAAAAAAGATAAAACTCCACCATCACATGCCTGGATACATCGAAACATTTTCTTTAAAATAATAGAACAAAATTCTAAATTAAATTTCCAAAGACGATGTAAAGTCGTAAGGAATATCAAACAAATCTCTAACTTTTACTTTTCCTACATACAATTCTATGCATTGTCATTAACAAATCCTCTTTAGAAATTAAACCAACTACACATTACTTACTAAAGCCGGTGGGTTTACCTGAATTCAGCGGGCATCACAATACGACCTATGCTATCCATAAAATTCCTGAATTCCGAGTCATTCATCGGGTTTTTGGGCGGTTTCGCCATCACCATATCTTGCTGCTCTATCTTATTGACTCCTGGAATAATAGACGTATAAGAAGAATAGATGGAAGTGGAGTTTATAAAATAAAAACATCAAGAAGATAGAAAATAATTCAGAAAGCTATACGTCGTATGCTTAGAAGCCAAAAAGTGCAAAATATATCAAACAAACTCATAATATACAAAGAGAAGTATGTACATTCTTTTTTTCTACAGCCAAACATGCAAATGACGAAAAAGGGTTAAACTATGTCAACCCTTCATACACCAGAGACACTACGCAGCCTCTCTGGGAAATGTAATAATACGAGAAAAAGGTCCATAATTATGCCTAATGCCATAGCTGAGTAAACAAACTCGGAATTATTCAATGACACGTTGTGTTCTAACCATGAGACTACAGGCAGCCAAGGTTTTAATATGAATTTGTGAAGCTGGCACAGTAAACGTAACGTCATGCTTCTGTGCATTTCCCAGTCCCCGTGCAAAAGTGATGCAAATTGACAATTCTGTTTCAATTTATTGGATCTCTAATTGAGAGAGAGAGAGATGTACTTAAAAGGACCGGTTGTGACTAATAGAAATACGTAATACCCACACTGAACAATCAGGTTTGACAATTTGTGATTGTGAAATGCTTTCTTTTTTAATGTTCCACTGAAAATTGTTCCCGACTGCACATACATACGAGCATATGTGGTCCCAATTGATTTGGTGGGATACGTGGCGTACTGAATTCAGTCCTATTGAAACAGTCGTATATTCAAATAATCGTAGTTGACAACTAACACGATTAATGACATTGTTACTACCATTGACTAGCTTTGATTGTCATTATGCAGCAATCCTTAAACCGAATCATTGCATTTAATTATTATTATTTTTTGTACGACCATATTAATACGACCTTTTAAACATTACAATTAATTAAATAAGACGCCTATTTCATTACAACACTTTCTTTACTAATGATACGACTTTTCAAGACGATTTGTTTTAAAGTTTTTCACGACTTTTGAACTACGAATCCAAGTTGGTACCTTCTCAGCAAATAAACCACATAAATCCCAACAAGTTCCCATAATCTCCCCAACTAAACTAGTCCGCTACTTAGTTGCCCTCCTAGCTAGTAGCAACAATCTTGGAGATCTTCATTTAACTAACAAACCACCCACAAAAGAATTACTAATAAACGCCAAACCTATTATTGCGCCTATAATATGAGTTCCTCTCTAGGCATTACCAGCTGTTCGTTAACTGCATAAATAAGTACAATTCTAAATAAAAACTTGAATCAATAGAATTTCTATGCATACAAAAATTCGTTTTTAAACGCTGCATGGCTGCTAGGTATACATATTACAGGCAGTCTGCAACAACAAAATAATAAATCAATTCTAACCAGCGGAAACGGAGCAAATAGCGCGTCTTTCCAACACAGAGCAGTTGTTTCGGTAAGTTAGCTTTTCAACAACGCACTGTGTTCGGTATATATAACCAAACTGAACAATCCCAATCTCTGTTGTTCTCATGCAAGACAGCAATTATTTAATTAAACTAATTATCACAAATTTGCAAATCAGACAGAAAAGATGCAGTTGTAGTTTCTAGATAACCAACACCACAAAGCAATTAACAAATGAAGGCGGGTACAGGAACCTTGCGTTCCTACCTGGGCATTACTGGCTGTGAAATTAAATTTGCCCAACAGATTCGTGCAGAAAATACAAATTGCTATAACAATACCCTTGTAAGCTTCCCAATGAATGAAGTCACTTCGGTACATATAACTTCTATTTAAAAAACAACAAACACAACACACGAATGACTAACTGTTCCTTGAATACCAACTTCCTGTGACGATACTTGAAGTTGATTCAAATATCGAAACAGTTGCCAAGTGCCTGCCAGTGGTTTAGAAGCACTTAACCAAATTATAAATATTTCAAATTTATTCCAAACTAAGTCACAATGTAATTAACAGAAAACATTAATAAAGGTGTAGAAAATCTTTCTATCAATTAATGAAATGAAACCTACAACATGGCATCAAAGAGATAAACTTCTATACACCGTTAGACTAATTTTATGCATATATATTATGTATGCAATCCCCAAAAACAGCAAATTAATTAAATTGGAGAAGGATGTAACCTAAACTATTCCCCTAGGTACAAATCGATTTCTTATTATTACAAAAACTAGAATATTAGTTCAGTAGGAAACTGATTTTGAGTTAGCTAGAATTCCACAGTTGAATCATTAGAATAAGTAATACATTTATAACAATTCTTTGATCTACAACCACTTCCAAAACGATCTAAATACAAATTAATAATAAGACGCGGAATGCTGGAGCTATCCAGAGTTGTAAGTTGTAACTGCAACATCCAACAACAACAAAAAAGCTTAGCTTTGCCAATAAAACATGACAGATTTTATTCACTATCAGGTACATTATATAAATAGACTGATAATAATCAATACCTTGCTCAGCCGAAAATTAAATAAATGATCAATTATCAACCACAGAAAGCTTTGAAGCAATTTATCTAAAACACAATTTACTAAACAATAATACTCGAGATAACATCGACACTGTTCGTGTCAACAATAAAGGAAATAAAGATTGTTTAGCCTGTGTAATTACTTCACAAAAACTGAATTCTAAATCTCGCTTACAAGAAGTAAGATTAATCATTTATAGGAACAGAAAAACAGTGTCCGCAAATTTTTCATTAAATTTAAAAGAAAAGTTTATTGGAATATGCACCGACCTAAAACAGAGCGCTGAAGAAAGGAGGTGACAGTCTTCTCAACCTGCTGCGACAGTTGCGATAGGAAGGAGGTGGTCCGACTCGACGAGACACTTCGTAGGGGCAACTCCCCGGGAACAACAATATCCCAGTCCTCGAGACCTACAAAGCACGCATGGTCATAGTAATTAAAGGCGAGTACCGTTGTTAAATAAACTCCAATCGATAAGTATTCCTGTTTTTTTATTATTGCTCTTAACACATTAATTGGCCAGGACCTGCTTTGACAGCGTGAGTGCCTTTAATAAGAAAACAGGCTTCCAACATATTTCTTCTGAACATCTTCTATTTCCTCTCTTTTATGCTTTGATATGAAATCCACGAACATTTATATTGCTCAGGCTGTGATTATGCCTGGCCGAAACAGCTGTCCTGGGCTATATTTTATCAAAGTATTCCTGTTTTATTATTATTATTGCTCTTTTCACTTCAAGCATAAGTTAATGGTAGAGATCAGTAACCCATAGACATAATTTTAATTCTATTGACCTCAGCTCCAAATTCTGATGAAATATAATCAATAATCTCCAGCATGTTTCTAACACAAATTTTCTATAACCAGAGATTATTGATTTTAAGAGTAATAATAAAAAAACAGGAATACTTTGATAAAAATATACTACTCATTCATACTACTCGCAAGTGATAGCCCAGGACAGCTGTTTCGGCCTTGTTGGGC